>JAJEJO010000979.1:234370-340407 GCA_020662805.1 Glaucomys volans
GTGAATAAAGCTGCTGTAAATGCTCATGTAGGTTTTTATGTACAAATAAGTTTTTTAGCTCATTTAGGTCAATTCTGAGGAATGCAGTTGGATGTTTAGCTTTATGAGAAGCTGCCAAACTGTTTTCCAATGTGGGCTGTGCCATTTTTGCAGTCTTGCCAGCAATGGATGAGGGTTTCTGTTGCTCTGAACTTTCACCAGCATTTGATGGGTCAGATTTGAATTTTATTTATTATACTACGTAATATCTCAACGTTATTATAGTTTACAATTCTTTAAAGACATATGATGTCTATGATGTCTATCCACATTCATCTGTGTCTCTTTGGTAAGGTGTCCTGATCTTGTGCCCATTTTTTTTTTTTTTTTTTTTGGAACCGGGGATTGAACTCAGGGACATTTGGCCACTGAGCCACATCCCCAGCCCTCTTTTGTATTTTATTTAGAGACAGGGTCTCACTGAGTTGCTTAGGGCCTCGCTAAGTTGCTGAGGCTGGCTTTGAACTCGTGATCCTCCTGACTCAGCCTCCCAAGTCGCTTGGATTACAGGCGTGCGCCACCGTGCCCGGCTTGTGCCCATTTTTAAATAGAGTCATTTGTTTTCTTATTGTTGAATTATTAGAGTTCTTCATATAATTAAGATGCAGGTCCTTTATCAGATATGTTTTGCAAATATTTTCTCCCATCTCTGGTGCCCCCCCATTATTTTTAAACCTTTTCTTTTATGGTACTCCCTGACTTTCCTGTATTATGAAGTATTCCAGTTTGATCTTAAATTTCCCTGCCCAAGCCCTGGAATTGTCTTTTCTCTAGGAAGTCCTGATTCCTTTTGTTGGAGAATAATATTTAGAAACCAACTTCTGATCACTGGGTATGTTTGTTGTTATTGAGGTATCACTATTTCTACTGTTGCTACTGAGGTATCACTATTTCTAGGTTCTCTCAGTAAATAAAGACAGGTTATAGACGTATATATACTAACTTCCACATACGGGACAATCTGGGTTTTCAGCCGTGGTTGGCTAGCTGCTTAGTGTGGTTTAGAAGTTTTGTGTGATCATTATCAAAGGACTAGTTCATCTCCATGAGCTGTAGGTTACCTCCCTGTGTCTTTGTGTATCAATACACAAAGGTCACTTTTATTTATTCATTAGCAGTACTGGGGTTTGAACCCAGGCCCTTGTGTATCTTAGGCAAGTGCTCTATCACTCATAATTTTTAAAAATGAATATTCTTTTCCTTTGGTGGACTCTTTAATATACTTATGTTAAACTAATTTTATGATTAGGCTGTTATTTCCATTTTGTTGGAAGTAAATTCATTTCCTGCATTGTTACTGTCTTGTTTTTGTTTTTAAAGACACTCAATATATTGCCTAGGGTGGCCCTGAACTGCTGGGCTCAAGCAGTCCTCCTGCCTCAGCCTCCAGAGTTGTTGAGACTGTAGGAATGCACCATCATGCCTGGCTTTGACTTTTTATTTTTTATTTTTTGAGATATAATGTACATGGAGTAAATATATATCCTTTTTAGTTACACAGTTTTATAAGCTTTGACAAATACATGCTATTATGTAATTATCACTATAGTCAAGTTAGGGAATGGTCACATCACCTCAAAGCATGCCTTCATATTCAGTACTCTCCTTTTACTTCCATTGCCTGGCAGCCATTGATTTGTTTTCTGTCCTTGTGGTTTTGCCTTTTTTCTTTTTTTAAAGAGTGCTATGTAGAAAGAATTATACCATATGTAGATTTTTGTGTCTACTTTGACTTAGTATAATGCTTTTGAGATTTCTCCTTTTTGCTGCAGGCAACAGTCATTTGTTCTTTTTATTGCAGCCACTTGAGAAAAGAGTTAGTGGTTTCTTATAGACTAATCATATTTCATTCAATCCATCGTTTTCATTTGTAGATAACTGTCGTACAGCTATACACTGGTGTGCTGTTCAACAATAAAGCAAATCATTGGTTTCCACGGGTGGGGAGTAAAGGGTCCATTCATGTGTTGGCGGACATTTGAATTGTTTCCACTTTTTGGTTATTATAATTAATGTTGCTTGTGAATGTCTGAGTACAAGTTTTCATTTCAGTTGGTTATATTTCTTGGAGAGAAATTGCTGGATAATAATAATTCTGTTTTAACTTTTTTGGGTACTGGGGATTGAATCCAGGGTATTTTACCACTGACCTACATCCTCAGCACTTTTTATTTATCTTCCTCCCTCCCTCCCTCCTTTTCTTTCTTTCTCTCTCTCTCTCTCTCTCTCTCTCTCTCTCTCTCTCTCTGTCTCTCTCTGTCTTTCTCTTTTAATTTTTTGAGACAGGGTCTTGCTGAATTGCTTAGGGGCTTACTAAATTGCTGAGGTTGGTCTTGAACTTCAGATCCTCCTGCCTCAGCCTCCTGAGTTGCTGGGATTCCAGGCGTGCACCACTACTCCCACTTATGTTTTAATTTCGTAACTTCCAAATTGTTTTCCATAGCAGCTATACCATTTTGCATTCTTGCCAGCAATATATGAAGGTTCTAGTTTCTTTCCAACATTTATTATCTTTTTGATTATATTACTGTTCTAGTGGGTGTGATCATCCTTTTACTTTTTTTTTTTTAATTTGAAACAGTTTTCTTACTGACTGCATGTTATTGGGTCATGCTTTTAATCTAGTGTGACAGTATTTGTATTTTAGTTTCTAATTACATTTCTAACAGTGGTTGTTATGCCTGGGTTTTGTTTTCTTTTTGTCTCATTTAAACTTGATTCCTTTTTTCCCTGCTTTCTTGAATTAATTATTTTTTTAAATCTTTTTGTAGTGTTGGGGATTGAATCCAGAGTCTCATGCATGTTAGGTGAATGCTTTACCATTGAGCTATATCCTCAGCCCTGGATTATTTTTTCTGATTTTGTTTTATCTTCACCTTTGGTTTATTAGGATTTCTTTTTGTTTTGGTACCAGCGATTGTACCCAGTGGCACCTAACCACTGAACCCACATCCTCTCTTTTTTTTTTTTTTTTTTTTTAATTTTGTGACAGTTCTTGCTAAATTCCTCAGCTGAGGCTGACTTTGAACTTGAGATCCTCCTGCGTCAGCCTCCTGAACCACTGGGATCATAGGCAACTCCTGTTAAATTTTTTGAATTTAGTGGTTGTCCTGTGTTTTATATTATCCATCTCTAATTTATCACAATCTATCTCAGATATTATTATACATCTTCATCTTCATATATCAGATTCCTCTCTTCCACCCTTTGTTTCATTGTTACACATTTTACATATGAACTCATGGTATATTGTTATTGTTTTTGCTTTAGATTAGGAATTAGCAAGCTTTTTTGTAATAAGTCAGTAATAATGCATTTTTGACTTTGCTAGTCATAGGATCTCTGCCACAACTCTCTCTTGATGCTGCCACTGTAGTGAGAAAGCAGCTATTGGCATTATATAAACAAATGAGCATGACTGGATTGAGCTGCGAACTGGTTTGCCAGCCTTTTAAAAAATGATATCTTCTTGTCATTACAGGACAAATATCTATTATGTTCATGTTAATTTGTATGATTTTCAGTGCTTTTCTTTATAAGTTGCCATAAAAATTTTTTTAATTTAATTTTATTAGCCTGTGTGAATGGTATATATTAATTTGGTTGAGTGTGATATTTCCATGCATACAGTGTGTACTGATAAAATGTAATCACCATCCTGTTTCCAGTCTCTACTATTCTACTGTAAGGTCAACTCTTTTTAGCTTCCAGCATATGAAAAAGAACATGCAATACTTGTCTTTCTGCATGTCACTTCTTTTCTTTTTTAAAGTTTTTTCCTCCATTTAAAAAAATTGGTGCATTATAATTGTACATATGGTAAGATTTGTTGTTAAATATTTGTATATGCAGACAATATAACAATATAATTTGATCAATATCATTCCCCAGTATTTCCCCTCTGCCCCCTTTCCTCTATTGATCTCCCTTTGATTTTTGTGAAACATCCCCCCCTTTCTTTTCCTCTTTTACTCTAGCTTCCACATGTGAGAGAAAACATATGACCCTTGACTTTCTGAGTTTGACTTATTTCCTTTAACATAATATTCTCAAGTCCCATCCATTTTCCTGCAAGTGACGTAATTTCTTTATTCTTTATGACTGAATAAAACTCCTTTGTATATATATGTACCACATTCTCTTCATCCATTTCCCTGTTGATGGACATTTAGGCTAGTTCCATAGTTCAGCTATCGTGAACTGTGCTGCTGTAAATTTGGGTGTGCATGTATCATTGTAGTATGCTAACTTTAGTTCTTTAGATACATACCGAGGAATGGTATAGTTGGGTCATATAGTGGTTCCATTGTGTCTTGCTTATTTTATTTAATATATTATCTTGAATTCCATTTTTTTTTTCAAACAGGGATTTTATTCTTATTTATGGCTGAATGGTACTCCATTGTGTGTATATACCACATTTTATTTATCCATTCATCTGTTGATGAGCTGCTAGGCTAATTCCATTTCTTATTTATTGTGAATAGTGACACAATAAACATAAGCATGCAGGTATCTCCTTGGTATGTTATCATTTCCTTTGGATATATACCAGAAGAGTGGGATAACTTGGTATATTTAGTTCTTTTTTTTTTTTTTTAAAAAGAAACCTCCATATTGTTCTCCATAATGGCTGTACTAAATTCATTCTAATCAACAGTAAATGGGTTCCTTTTTCTCCATATTCTTGCTAGCATTTATTGTAGCTGGTGTTTTGTTTTGTTTTGATAATAACCATTCTAACTGGAGTGAGATTATTGTGTTTTGATTTACATCTACCTATATCAAGAATGTTTTTCAGGGACTGGGGCTCTGGCTCAGTTGGTAGAGCACTCTCCTAGCATGTGTGAGGCACTGGATTCGATTCTCAGCACCACATATATATAAATAAAATAAAGGTCCATAGACAATTAAAAAACATTAAATTTTTTTTCTCATATATTCCATTTGTATTTCTTCTTTTAGGAAGTATCTATTTAAGTCATTTGTCCATTTTATAATTAGACAAAATTGTTGTTGTTAAGATTTTGAGTTCCTTATATGTTGTGGATATTAACTGTCAAAATGAATAGTTGGCAAATACTTTTTCCCATTCTGTAGGTTGTCCTTATACTCTGTTGTTTCTTTTGTTGTGCAGAAGCTTTTTAGTTTTATATAATCCCATTTATCAATTTTTACTTTTGTTTCCTATGTTTTGGGGGTCCTATCCAGAAGATTATTGCTTGTATGAATGTCTTCAGTGTCTTGAAGTGTTTCCCCTCTGTTTTCTTCTAATAGTTTCTGACTTTCAAGTCTTACATTTAGGTTTTGATTCATTTTCAGTTGATTATTTATTTATTTATTTATCTATCTATTTATCTGTTTATTTATTTATTTTGCAGTGCTGGGGATTGAACCCGTGGCCTTATGCTTACAAGGCAAGCACTCTACCAAGTGATCTATATCCCCAGCCCAGTTGATTTTAGTATAGGGTGAAAGGGGTCAAGTTTTCATCTTCTGCATATGGATATCCAATTTTCCAGCACTGTTGATTGAAGATGCTGTTCTTTCTCCAGTGTATGTGTTTTGGCACTTTTGTCACACAAATCAGTAGGCTGTAGGTATGTAGGCTTATATCTGGGATCGCTGTTCTGTTCCTTTGGTCTATATGTGTGTTTTTATGCCAGTACCATGGTTGTTTTGGTTACTATGACTCTGGTATGTCTTGAAATCGATAATTTAGTACTTCAGCTTTGTTCTTTTTGCTCAGGATTGCTTTGGTGATTTGGGTCTTTTTTTGCTTCCATGTGAATTTTTGGATTATCTTTCTAGTTCTATGAAAAATTTCATTTGATGAAGATTGTATTGAATGTTTATCACTTTGGGTAAAATGGACATTTTAACAATATTCGTTCTATCCATGGACATGGGAGGTCTTTTGGTTTTTTTAAAGGGAAACTCGACATTAATTTCCATATGAAAATAGAGCCCTTTTATGAAATAGTAACTCTAATTCAGTTTCTATAATCCTGAGTATCATAAGCACGTTATCTATATATCATTTGTCATATTAGAATACTCTCCCTCTTGATGGCTTATTTTTCCTTTTGTAGCACATTATGAGCTCCAGAATCCTTTTTCTTCCATTTGGCTTTTCATTAGCAATCAGGATCTATGTGAGATTCTCTTCTTGGAGAAATTGTGTACCTAATATTTGTCTATGATAATAAGACAATTGTATTATCATGATATATCCTCTCAAAATAGAATCTGATTGTTCACTGCTTTTTTATTTTATGTTTTAGGAAAGGAAGAAGTAAAGTCTGTATTTGTAGATAATATGAGTGTGTATCTGGAGAAGTAAAAAATCCTAGGAGAACAGCAGTGTTAAAGGTAGAGCCTGCTCCATCAGCCCTGAACCTGCAGTGATCCAACAGCTAGCTGTAAAGGACAGCAAAATAGGGGGCTTTCACTCAGCGTTACCAAGCCGGTCCCCAGTGATGCAAATAGAGGGCAATAGGAATCCCAAACAGGGCTGTGGTGGTGAAGATTAGAGAACATTTTGGTACTTTCTAGTAAAATTGAAAATTCAAATACCCTGAACCAGCAATTCCACTCCTGAACACATACCCTAAACAAACTCAGATGTATGATTGTGGAAACACACACACATTCCTGAATGTTCACAGTGGCATTTAAAAAATTCTCAGGTTGTCAAAAAGCTACATGTCCATTAAGAGTGAAAAGAATAAATATACTGTAGTGTATTAAAACAAGATACACAATAACAAGCGTGAATGAATGAAACAGCTACATGAGGGAACACCCCCCCCCCCCCCCCCCCCCCCCCGTACTAGGGATTAATCCCTAGTAACCCTGGGATTAAGGGTACTTATTAAGGGTACTTACTAAGCTACATTTGCCTTTTTAAACAACAGATAAGGTGTTTCCTAATGACTTTTTTCCAGAAATCTAGGCATTTCTTGGAGCCCTTTCCAATCTCCATATAGTACATCTATGCCATTTTTTGAATTGGGAACTAAACCAAAATTTTCATGAATTTTTGTGTGTGAATTTTGACTATATAACTACTCTTTAAGGTAAACAGTTGAGTTTACACAATACTCATCCTTGTTTAAAATTTTCATGGCTGAAATGCCTTAGGCTTATGGTATTAGGTTGGCCAGCCTCAGGCCTTTAAAGTTGGCACAGTCCAATATAACTATCTCAGGGGTGTGTGACCATGGAAAAACATGTTTTTGTTGTTAGTGTTTTTGCTTTCTAGTAATTTTATTTTCTGCTCAAGGGATTTAGTATCTGTGCAGATACTTTCTTTTTAAAGGCCACATAAATAATGACTTGACCTCTAATCTTAGCTTTCAAAATTTCCCAGACACTAATAAAGATTTGATGTCTGATGACCTATTATTTGACAATATTACTAATTGGCCAGCAATCAGTGCTATTTAAAAATGTATATTTTTTGAAAATTATTTTCATGGCTAAAAGACTTGGTGAAATTATGCATGCAATGATATAATTTGGCAACTCTTGTTTTATAATGCCTTTTCTTTGGTGTCACTGAGACCTAATGCAGTTCAAAACAACTCTTCTTTCTTCTCAAGTACTGGCATGATTTTGTTCTGAAAAAACATATTCACTGTAGTCTCATCCAAAAATAGCACCTGCTTTTGGACCCAGTAAGTAAGAACATTTCAGTCACCAAAGGTGACCTAGATTTAATAATTGTTTTGCATGAATATGGTCAATCTTTCCAGTACATGTGTGAGCAAGTTATTATTTTTTTTAACAAAGGATCAAGTTACTACTGAAGACTGGATCACTGGTTAAATTATCTGGGATGGCTATATTGGGAATGTGACTTTAATAATTAGTGGAGTGAAAAAGAGTAGTTCACTGGATTTTATTAATATATGTGACAAGCTGTATTCATGAGGAAGGAAAAAGAAATTTCTTTCCAAAATGTCATGGCATATAGCTCGGTGTTCTTTTGGGCTCTTCTTATTCACCTTATATCTGTGGTAACACATATACCCTCTGCTTGAGCGCCTAACTAGGTGGTGGTGTTTATTGAGCTGGCATAGAAAATTGCATATTGCTACCTTGATATGTTTTCTTGATTGACTTTTTTGTTAAGAAGTGTTCCTTAGTTCTTTGTTGCTGACCTCTATGTGCAAAGAGAAGAAAAAATCTGATTAATTAATTATAATCTTTAATTGAAATTTTTTTTAGCTTAGATAATCCTGAAAGAGGTTTGAGTAATTGGGGTTTTCTCTTGGTTCCAGTGGAAGGGAACTCCTTCAGTTCATTGACTTGAGCACTAAAGCAGTTTGTTCTTCCTTTCCCCGAAGCAAAAATTATGAACATAAAGCCACAAAACAGATTCAGTGTTAATTTTTAAAGAAGCTTCCCCATATTTCCACCCTCATCAGTGGCAAATAATGTGCCTATGTTGGAAAAAGTTGAAATTTTCCACTTGTGCATTTTGAGCTTTTCAGAGGTATTATACTCTCTGGAAATAATAATAAAAGATACTAGGGCTTATTCAGTGCTTTTTGTGTGAGGAACTCATATAACACTAATGCATTGATCCTAACACAGTACTTGATTGTGACTTTAAAAGGTCATGAGTTATTGCTGTTACAAAAAAAAAAAAAAAAGAAAGGAAAAAAATGGAGGGAAGCTCTAATTTACAAATTTTATTTAAGACATCTAGATAAAATTAGAGAACTGAAAAAACAAGTTATAGGGATATATATACATATATATACATATATATACACACACACACATATATATATTTTGTATCTATGAATGTACTTGAAGTGTGATTCTCTTAAGTTAGAAAGCAGAGTGTACTTTTAAGCTTTTATTCCTTCTTAGCTAAGAAGGTTTAAAACCTCTGGTGGTTTTCTGAGTTTATTATATTAATATAACAGAATGTTTTATTTGTCCTGAATTGGGAAATAATCTTTTAAGTTTTCTTAATATTTGTGGTAAATTATTTAGGCTTTTAAAAATGCCTTAATGTGTTTTAGTGCTGGTCCCACTTCTATGTTTATTTTTTTCACTAAATTTAGCGTCAGGTGATATAGCTTAAAACTGTTTTCATTGAGATTTTGTAAAATTTACAAATTAATTTACATAATAATATTTGTAGAAAGGCTGTTTTTTTGCCTTTAGTGGTATTTTAATTTTAATTTTTAATAAGTCACTTTTTTTTTTTTTTTGAACCAGGGATCGAACTCAGGGACACTTGGCCACTGAGCCACATCCCCAGCCCTATTTTATATTTTGTTTAGAGACAGGGTCTCACTGAGTTGCTTAGGGCCTCGCTAAGTTGCTGAGGCTGGCTTTGAACTCGTGATCCTCCTGACTCAGCCTCCCAAGTTGCTTGGATTACAGGCGTGCGCCACCACGCCCGGCCTAAGTCACATTTTTATTGACAAACATATTATTATATTTTTGTTATTGTTGCATATGAAATCTTTTCTTCCATTAAATCTTCCAAAAGACTGTTTGAATATATGTAAAAAAAAAAAATTGTGGTATATAGCTATTGATTTTGACAAATACAGTGGTCATGTGTATTAATTTTCAACTTTTTGTGTTTTGTAGGTTTATTCTTCAATCCAAGGAGGTAATTCACAATCAGCTATTAGAGAAACAGAAAATAGCAGAAGAAAAAATTAAAGAATTAGAGGTAAGGTTTGAGTGAATATTGACAATTGCAGTCAACTTTTGTGAAAAAGTAATTATCTCACGTCATGTTAAATGAAAATATCACATTTTTATTGTTTATGTTAGAGCCATGAAGTGGTCATATTCATGGCAGTATATAAAACAAGCAAAATAGTTTCCTCTTTGGAGCTGTGGGCAGTTTTGAAGATAGGATGCTATTAATCTGAATGTATTTTCTCCACTGCCTTTGAATAGACATTTCTATTTATTAAAAACCATAAATAAGGAGCAATACATATTTAAAAACCATGTAGGTAGTGGATTGTGCAGGATGGGGAAGAGTATGGGTAATGATAACAGTTGTTAGAGGCTCTTGGTATAGTGTCTCTTATGCATTATAATTCCTTTAACCTACTTTAGGTTCTAGACAAGAACTAAGGAGTGAGATATAACAAATTATCTAAAGGATGGTGCTTTAATGAAGAAAACACATTTTATTTGTTTTTTAGTTAGGGAGAAAGATGATAGGTAAGAGTAAGTTAGTAAATCTTTGGGAATTGGAGTTTATTACTGTAGTTCCTTTACATATTAAGACTTGATGGGGGTGTTCATTTGGGGCTTTGGTGAAAAGTCCATCCTGTATGTAGTAAAAGTTAGATTGGACAAACCACTGGTAATTATTTCTTAAGGATTAAGATTTCCCAAGGTGAAAGTGGCTATGTCATGATTTCATAGGTCACTTTATCTAATTTCTTTGACTATTATTTGGAGCACTGGTTTAGAATCTAACTCAGCTCTCTGCTGAATTGGGGAGCCACCACTTGTAGTCTCTGGGGATTTTTCAGGGCGCTGACTTGACAGTGCCTGGTAGTATGTAGTATCTTAGGTTTCTTAGGCTTATTTTTGTTTGATTAACTGATTATTTAAACAAACTCAATGACAGATTTGAGAAAATTTAGAAAGATGCATTGTAAAAACAAAAATAGCAACAGTGAGAATCCTAGTGAAGAAAAAACTGTTGGCCTGTTGTAAACAGGTAATTGTTGGATCCAATTGTATTATTTTTATCAGCCCAACAGTTTTAGAGTAAATTTTATATCTTTTATTTATTTTGGGGGTACCAGGACTTGAACTCAGGATCACTTGGCCAGTGAGCCACACCCCCAGTCCTATTTTGTATTTTATTTAGAGACAGGGTCTCACCAAGTTATTTAGTGCCTTGCTTTTGCTGAGGCTGGCTTTGAACTTTAGATCCTCCTGCCTCAGCCTCCTGAGCCCCTGGGATTATAGGCCTTGCAGCCCAGTGTAAATTTTATATCTTCTTATATTTTCACTCACAAGAAAGAAAATATTCAGAAAAAAAAAAAACCCAGAAGTATTTTATATGTAGGTAAGACAAATACTGTGTTTTTGCAACCATGTATAAGTTTCTGAAAATTTTTCTGATTAATAAGTAGCAATAAGGGCATTAGGGTTTTCAGAATGGTAATTTTATATAGTTCTTTTTTTTAATGAAAAGAAAGATCTGTGTAAGGATATTGAAAATGATATATGTGTGGCTATGTATTAAACTGTTAATACTGTTTAGCCTAAGGAAATTATATGGGGCATGGGCATAAGTGATTTTTTTTTTCTTATAATCTCTGTGGTGAATAAATGTAACAAATATGCATTAACTTTTATAATTAAAAAAATTAGCAGGCTGGGGAATGTAGCTTGGTGGTATAACACTTGCCTAGGTAAAATTGCTGCAGAGTATTAGGAATTTTGTTTTCCAAAAGTTTCTCTTTTTTCTTTTTTGGTGCTGGGGATTGAATCCAAGGCCTTGTGCTTGTGAGGCAAGCACTCTACCAACTGAGCTATACCCCCAACCCCCAAAAGTTTCTTTTTGTGAAGTTTCTCAAATACTAGTAGAGTATTCTTATAGCTTTCACATGATAGAAGCAGGTTAACTGGTTTTAGTACAAGTTTAAAATGCTGATTATAGCTACAAAAATCTAGCAAGATTAGAGTCTAACCTCTACCCTGGAAGTTAATTTAGTTCTTTTTTTCTTTTTACTCTTTAATTTTACTTGTCATTTATATTATAAATGTAATATGTGTCCTATTAAAAAGAAAAAAGTCAATATAAGGCATTTATTAAAGTAAACAATGAAAATGTAACTTTTTCCTTGGGTGCTTCCATATGTCACCTCCATACTTTGGTATGAATCATTCCAAACTTTCTTCTGTATTTATATAAGTACATTCACATATACATGCATTTTTCTTCAAAGAGGAACTCTACCATATATATTATATTTTATCTGGCAACTTTCTGCTTTACTAATATAAATCTGGTTTATATTTTATATCTTGTTTTCCATTTCTTCCACCGTTGCAGCTTCTGTTACCTTAACAGTTACTGCACGAGTACTATTTCTGCATTTAGTGTACAGGATACCTTGGAGATCTCACAGATTTGGTTCCAGATGTCCACAATAAAATGAATACTGTGATAAAATGAGTTAAAGTTTTGGTTTCCCAGTGCATATAAAAGTTTTCTTTTCACTATCCTGCAGTCTGATAAGTGTGCAATAATAGCATTAAGCCTAAAAAATGTCTTAATTTAAAAATAATTTACTGCTATAAAATGCCAACGATAATCTGGACCTTCAGCAAGTCATAGTCTTTTTGCTGCTATAGGGTCTTGCCTCATTGTTGATGGCTGCTGCTTGATTATTGCTGGGGTTGCCGAAAATTGGGTTGGCTATGTCAGTTTTTAGACAACAAGGCTTGCTGCATTGATTAACTTTTCCTTTAATGAATGATTTCTTTGTAGCAGGAGATACTCTTTGATAGCATTTTTACCCACAATAGAACTTCTTTCAGAATTGGAATCAGTCTTCTCAAACTCTGCCTTTGTTCTATCAACTAAGTTTCTGTAATATTCTAAATCCTTTGTTGTCATTTCAATAGTTTCCACAGGCTCTTCACCAAGAGTAGGTTTCCTCTCAGGAAGCCATTTTTTCTGCTTATCCATAAGAAGCAACTCATCTGTTAAAGTTTTATGGAGATTGTAGTAATTGAGTCACATCTTCAGGTTTCACTTTTAATTCTAGTTCTTGTGTTGTCTCCTCCACAATTTCCAGTTACTTCTTCCACAGAAATATTGAATCCCTCAAAATCATGCATGATGGAATCACCTTCTTCCAAACTTCTAATAATGTTGGTATTTTGATGTTTTCCCATGAATCACAAATTGTTCTTAATGACATCTAGAATGGTGAATCCTTTCAGATATTCAACTTATTTCACCAGATCCATCAGAGGATACATCATCTGTGGCAGCTTATATTTTTTATGAAATATGTTTCTTAAGTAAAACTTGAAAGTAGAAATTACTCCTTGATCCATGGACTACAGAATAGATATTTTGTTAGCAGGCATGAAAAAAATGTTGTATATCATCTTGAACTCGTGGGGGACCAGGTGCATTGTCAGTGAACAGTAATATTTTGGAGGGAATTTTATTTTCCCCCTAAGCAGTAATTCTCAATATTGGGCTTAAAATACTCTGAAAACTTTATTGCAAACAGATTATTGCCATTCAGGCTTTGTTATTCCATAGAATACAGGCAGAATAGATTTTAATTCTCAAGGGCATTAGGGTTTTCAGAATGGAAAATGGGAATTGACTTCAATTAAGTCACAGGTGCATTAGCCCTTCATAGGAGAGTCAACCCATTCTTTAAAGCTTTGAAGTCAGACATTAACTTTTCTCTCTAGCAATGAAAGTCCTAGATCTTGTCTTCCAGTAGAAAGCTGTTTACTGAAAATCTGGTTGGGCACAGTGCTGTGTGCACCTATAATTCCAGCTTCTCAGAAGGCTGAGGCAGGAGAAATGAAAGTTTTATGAGGCACGCCTTGGCAATTTAGTGAGATCCTTTTGCAAAATAAATAATAAAAGGAGGAAAATGTGTTTAGCATAACTACCCTCATCAGTTATTTTAGCTAAGGTCTCTGGATCACTTGTTACTTCTACATCACTACTTGCTGCTTCACCTTGCACTTCCATGAAATGGAGATTACTTCTTTCCTTAAACCTCTTGAATCAACCTTTGCTAGCTTCAGATTTTTCTTCAACTTCCTCACCTCTCTCAGCCTTCATAGAATCGAAGAGAGGGGATTGCTTTGCATTAGGTTTTGCCTTAAGAATATGTTGTGAGTGTTCTGATGTCATACAGACCATCAAAACTTCTGTATCAGCAGTAAGACTTTTTGCTTTCTTATCATTTATATATTCACTGGAATAGTACTTTCCATTTCCTTCAAGAACTTTGCCTTTGCATACACAGCTTTACTAATGGTGAAGAGGACTAGCTTTCAGCCTATCTTGTATTTCAATGTGCCTTCTTTAGTAAGCTTCATCCTGTCTAGCTTTTGATTTAAAGCAAGAAGCACTGGACTTCTCCTTTCTCTTGAACACTTAGAGGCCACTGTAGGGTTATTCATTGCCAGTATTGCAGTATTGTGTCTCAGGGAATAGGAGGCCTGAGGAAATGGAGAAAGATGGGAGAACATCCAGTTGATAATATTTATCAATTAAATTTGCCATCTTATATGAACATGGTTTGTGGTGCTCCAAAATGGTTACAAGAGTAACTTCAAACAAAGATCCTTGATCAAACATCACCATAATAGATATAATAATAAAAAGTTTGAAATATTGCAAGGATTATCAAAATTTGACACAGAGACACATGTGAAGTGAGCACATGCTGTTGGAAAAATGCATTATCTGCAAAGCACAATGAAACGAGGTGTGTATGTACTATTTATTTATTTTTTTTTAATTTTTTTTTTTTTTGGTACCAGTGATTGAACCCTTGGGTGCTTTACCACTGAGCTACATCCCCAGACATTTTTTATTTTTTATTTTGAGACAGGGTCTCACTAAGTTGCTTAGGGCCTTGCTAAGTTGCTGAGGCTGGCTTTGAACTCATGATCCTCCTGTCTCAGCCTCCAAATTGCTGGGATTATAGGCACGAGCCATTGCACCTGGCTATGTGTACTGCCATAACTTGTATTTTTAGCAATCTTAACCTTTGCATACTGCCTTCTCTTTCTTGAAGCAATCCTTTACTTTTCTACGGCTATACCTTTATAGTTTTGTTAACTTTAGCTTGAAATGTAGGCATGTGCCCCACCCACCTGTGCCTCATTTACATATATGTTCATTACAGTGTTCAGATTTTCTGTTTCTGATTTTCTTTTGCTATTCAGTTAGTTGATGAGAAAGATATGTGAGGTCTCCTTCTATGATGGTATTGAAATTTTCTCCATAGTCTGTTTAGTGAGCAGTGGTATTTAGAGACTACTATCTGAGGTGCAGGTGTTCGTTGTTACTGCACACACAGCTCAGAGTTGTGTTTTATGTTTTTAGGAATGCTCGGCTCTTTTTAAAGATAGCATTTCACAGTCCACTGACCTGGTGTCCATTGTTGCTATGAGATATCTGTTACTAATTTGTCTTTTCTCCTTGGCTGCTCTGTGTGTGTGTGTGTGTGTGTGTGTGTGTGTGTGTGTGTTATCAGGGATTTATCTCAGGTCCTTGCACATGTTAGAGAAGCTATGTCCCAGCCCTTTGTTTTGTTTTGTATTTTGTGGACTAGGGATTGAACCCAAGGGTGCTCTACCACTGAGCTGCATCTCCAGTACAAGTATTTATTTATTTATTTTAAAAATTTTGAGACAGGGTCTTGCTAAGTTGCTTAGGGCCTCTCTAACTTGCTAACTCTGACCTCAAACTTGCAGTCTTTCTGCCTCAACCTCCAGAATTGCAGTGTCTAGCCTATAGTGCATTTTAACTGGTTTTTCTCCTCTAGCCTTCTTCTAGTTCTTTTAGCACATTTACGTTAGAATGACCTTTCTATGATGTACATTTGGTCACTTTACTCCCTTTTGTAAAAATTCATCATTGTTCTAGAGTAAAAATCATAAATTTACTTTCAGGACTCTTTATGAAATGACTTCTTTTTATTTCTCTTGTCTTCCCTCATTTCCTCTACCTTCTCTTGTACTGTATGTTGCAGCCATGCAGAAATATTTTGAACTTTTGTAATTTTTTATGCTTTCTTTGTTTCTAGTAGGGTTTTTTTTTTGGTTGTTGATGGACCTTTATTTTACTCATTTATTTATATGTGGTGCTGAGAATCAAACCCAGTGCCTCACACATGTTAGGCTGAGCCACAACCCCAGCCCCTTTAGTAGATCTTCAAAAGATAGTTCCTTCCACCTGAATATGTTCTTCTGCCTTTACCAGCTCCATCTACTAATCCTTCAGATTCAAGGATAGGGCTACTTCTCCCAAGAAATACTTTCTAAAAATTTCTTAAATTATGTGCTGCTTACTTCTACTCCCTGTTTATTCACTTAGCTTCTTAGCACAGTGTAGGAATTTGGGAATATAAACTATCACTAGTTGAAGCAAATCACAAAGATGATTTCCTATTGAATAAGACAGGATAGGTAATGGAACTCTGTTACGGCTTTTTTTCCCCAAATGTAAAGGCTACTCCATGAAAATAAACCAGAAGCATTCCAAACATTGCAGCCAAACCTTTGTTCCAGATTGGTGGGGAAAATGGAAATAGGAGTAGACTTGAATGGAGGTTATAGGAAAGTTCAAACTCAGGGACTGAAAGGGCACAGACATTTAGAAGGTTGAACCAATAGCGTTGGTACTTTTCCAATACCTGTTTAGCAGAAATTTTGACCAGTAGCATTGGTACTTTTCTAATATATGCTTAGCCTAGATATTGACTAATAGCCTTGGTATTTTTCCAAGACCTGATTAGCATAGATATTGATTAGTGCCCCTACCCCATAGCTATATAACCCCCAAGACTAGTTCATTTAAATGGCAACCCCTATTGGATTCCCTCTTGCCCTTTAGGATCTGTCTCTTTTCTTCTCACTTAAATAAATCCTGCTCTCAGGATCACTCTTCCTCATCTGTGGATTTCATTCATTGAATTCATGAGACAAGACTCCAAAAGAGAGGCGCTCACAAAAGGCTGGGGTCTGCTGCAACACTAAAGCAGCAGAGGCTGAAAATCCAGTTTCGGTATTACTTGGAAAGCTTGATATAGAGCTCTAAATTGTTTTTTCTTAGGCATTCCAGTTGTTCCTCCTCTAAGTATAGTATTTTCTTCTGGACCCTAGTATTACTGGCCAGTTCAATTTATTTCATCTTAATCCTGTATAATTATCATCACCATCATTATACCTTGCAATTAAGTGGGGGAAGCACAATTTATACAAAACTTTGCAGATAAAGGACAGGTTGTTTACTTTTACATGTTTTCATCTGAAAGAATAAGTTTCTTTCTGGTCTGAGTTATAAGTCCAGTTTTTAATTAAAAGTGTTAACTTGTTTTATTAATTAGTCCACTGTGTTTGCCTCCTCACCTCCAACCAATAGTCTGTATGAATGACCTTGTGGACAGACCTTTTCTATGATATAGACCTGAGAGCTCACTTCAGGGTTTTTCATAGTCTCCCTTTTACTCAGCTCTGTTCTTGCTGTTTTGTTTTTTTTTTTTTAATCATTATTGGTTCTTTTTAATTATACATGACAGTAGAACCCATTTTGATATAATTATGCAGCAGAGAATATATCTTTTTTCACAATAGAGATTCACATGATTCATATAATCCTACATATACATGGGGTAATACTGTCTCAGTCTATTTTTCCTTCCCCCTCCCCCTCCCATCCCATTTTTTTCTACATCATCCATACTTCCTTCAAACCCCCCATCCCCCCATAATGTATCAGCATCCACTGATCAGAGAAAACATTCGGCCTTTGGTTTTTTGGGCTTGGCTTATTTCACTTAGCATGATACGCTCCAACTCCACCCATTTACCAGCAAATGGCATAATTTTATTCTTCTTTATGGCTGAATAATATTCCCTAGTATATATATACCACAGTTTCTTTATCCATTCTTCAATTGAAGGGCATCTAGGTTGGTTCCACAATCTAGCTATTGTGAATTGAGCAGCTATGAACATAGATGTGGCTGCATCCCTATACTTTGCCGATTTTAAGACCTTTGGGTATAAACCGAGGAGTGGGATAGCTGGGTCAAATGGTAGGTCCATTCCAAGTTTTTTGAGGAGTCTCCATACTGCTTTCCAGAGTGGCTGCACCAATTTGCAACTCCACCAGCAATGTACAAGTGTGCCTTTTTCCCCACATCCACACCAATGCTTATTATTGCTTGTATTCCTGATAATAGCCATTCTAATTGGAGTTAGATGAAATCTTAGGGGTGGTTTTAATTTGCATTTCTCTAATTACTAGAGATGATGAGCACTTTTTCATATATTTGTTGATCACTTGTATATCATCTTCTGTGAAGTGTCTGCCCAGTTCCTTAGCCCATTTGTTGATTGGGTTCTTTGTATTTTTGGTGTAAAGTTTTGTAAGTTCTTTATAAATTTTGGAGATTAGTGCTCTGTCTGAAGTGTGTGTGGAAAAGATTTTTTCCCACTCTGTAGGCTCTCTTTTCACATTATTGATTGTTTCTTTTGTTGAGAAAAAGCTTTTTAGTTTGAATCTGTCCCATTTATTGATTCTTCCTTTTATTTCTTGTGCTCTGGTGGTCTTGTTGAGAAAGTCTGATCCTAAGCCAACATGAAGAAGATTTGGGCCTACTATTTCTTCTATTTGGCGAAGAGTCTCAGGTCGAATTCCTAGATCCTTGATCCATTTTGAGTCAAGTTTTGTACAGGGTGAGAGATAGGGGTTTAATATCATTTTATTGCATATGAATTTCCAGTTTTGCTAGCACCATTTGTTGAAGAGGCTATCTTTTCTCCGCTGTATGTTTTTGGCACCTTTGTCTAGTATGATATAACTGTATTTAACGTGGGTTTGTCTCTGGGTTTTCTATTCTGTACCATTGGTCTATCTCTATTTTGGTGCCAATACCATGCTGTTTTTATAAACAGCATGGTAAGTTTATTCGTTTCTTGATGATTGCTCTATAGTAGAGTTTAAGGTCTGGTATTGTGATACCTCCTGCGTCATTCTTCCTGCCAACGATTGTTTTGGCTATTCTGGGTCTTTTGTTCTTCCATATGAATTTCATGATTGCTTTTTCTATTTCTGTGAGGAATGTCATAGGAATTAAATTTCTTCGCCATCTTTGGAAGTATGGCCATTTTGATTATATTGATTTTGCCTATCCACGAACATGGAAGATCTTTCCATCTTCTAAGGTCTTCCTCAGTTTCTTTAATGTTCTGTAGTTTTTGTTGTAGAGGTTTTTCACCTCTTTTGTTAGATTGATTCCCAAATATTTTATTTTATTTGAGGCTATTTTGAACGGAGTTGTTTTCCTCAATTCACTTTCAGATGATTCATTGCTTATGTAGATAAATGCATTTGATTTATGTGTGTTTATTTTATATCCTGCTATTTTGCTAAATTCATTAATTAGGTCTAAAAATTTCCTGGTGGAGTTTTTTGGATCCTCTAAATATAGGATCATGTCATCTGCAAATAGTGACAGCTTGAGTTCTTCTTTTCCTATTCGTATACCTTTAATTTCTGTGGTCTGTCTAATTGCTCTGGCTAGCATTTCCAGCACAATGTTGAATAGAAGTGGTGACAGTGGGCATCCCTGTCTTGTTCCAGTTTTTAAAGGGAATGCTTTTAGTTTTTCTCCATTCAGAATGATGTTGGCAGTGGGCTTAGCATAAATAGCCTTTACAATGTTCAGGTATGTTCCTACCATCCCTATTTTTTCTAGTGTTTTGAGCATGAAGGGGTATTGTATTTTGTCAAATGCTTTCTCAGCATCTGTCGAAATAATCATATGATTCTTAACCTTGTCTATTGATGTGATGAATTACATTTATTGATTTCCAAATGTTGAACCAACCTTGCATCCCTGGGATAAACCCCACTTGATCGGGGTGCACTATCTTCTTAATATGTTTTTGTAAGCGATTTGCCAGAATTTTGTTGAGGATTTTAGCATCTATATTCATCAGAGATATTGGCCTAAAGTTTTCTTTTCTAGATTTGTCTTTGGTATCAGAATGAATTTGGAAGGGTTCCCTCCTTTTCTATTTCATGAAATACTTTCAGGAGTATTGGTATAAGTTCTTCTTTGAAGGTCTTGTAGAACTCAGCTGAGAATACATCTGGTCCCGGGCTTTTCTTGGTTGGTAGGCTTTTGATGGCTTCTTCTATTTCATTGCTTGAAATTGATCTGTTTAAATTGTGTATGTCCTCCTGGTTCAGTTTGGGAGGATCATATATCTCTAGAAATTTTTCAGTGTCTTCAAGATTTTCTATTTTATTGGAGTATAGGTTTTCAAAGTAGCTTCTAATTATGTTTTGTATTTCAATGGTGTCTGTTATGATATTTCCTTTTTCATCATGAATTTTAGTAATTTGAGTTTTCTCTCTCCTTTGTTTGTGTGGCTAAGGGTTTATCTATTTTGTTTACTTTTTCAAAGAACCAACTTTTTGTTTTGTCAATTTTTTGAATTCTTTTGTTTCAATTTCATTGATTTCAGTTCTGATTTTAATTATTTCCTGTCTTCTACTACTTTTAGTGTCATTCTGTTCTTCTTTTTCTAGGGTTTTGAGATGTAAGTTTAGGTCCTTGAGTTGTTGACTTTTTATTCTTTTCTTGAATGCGCTCAATGCAATGAATTTTCCTCTTAGTACTGCTTTCATAGTGTCCCAGAGATTTTGATATGTTGTATCATAATTATCATTTACCTCTAAGAATTTTTTTATCTCCTCCCTGATGTTTTCTGTTATCCATGCTTCATTCAATGGCATATTATTTAGTCTCCAGGTGTTGGAGTAGTTTCTGTTTTTATTTTGTCGTTGATTTCTAATTTCATTCCATTATGATCCGATAGAATGCAAAGTAGTATCTCTACTTTTTTGTATTTACTAAGGGCTGCTTTGTGGCATAACATATGGTCTATTTTAGAGAAGGAGCCATGTGCTGCTGAGAAGAAAATGTATTTGTTTCTTGATGGATGGAATATTCTATCTATGTCTGTTAAGTCTTATTCATTGTGTTATTGAGTTCTCTGGTTTCTTTGTTTAGTTTTTGTTTGGTATATCTGTCCAGTGGTGACAGTGGTGTGTTAAAGTCACCCAGAATTATTGTGTTGTGGTCTATTTGATTCCTGTAATTGAGAAGGATTTGTTTGATGTACATGGATGGGCCATTGTTTGGGGCATAAATATTGATGATTGTTATGTCTTCTTGATTTATGGTTCCCTTAAGCAATATGAAATGTCCTTCTTTATCCCTTCTGACTAACTTCGGCTTGAAATCCACTTTATCTGATATAAGGATGGAAACACCTGCTTTTTTACTGAGTCCATGTGCGTGATAGGTTTTTTCCCATCCTTTCACCTTTAGTCTGTGGATGTCCTTTTCTATGAGATGAGTCTCTTGAAAGCAACATATTTTTGGATCTTTCTTTTTAATCCAGTCTGCCAGTCTGTGTCTTTTGATTGATGAGTTTAGACCATTAACATTTAGGGTTATTATTGAGATATGATTTGTGTTCCCAGTCATTTTGGCTTAGATTTGGTTTTTAACTTGACTTGGTTTATCCTTTAATTGGCTTTTCTTTTAGGATAGTTCCTCCCTTTGATGACTTACATTGTTGTTCATTTCTTTCTCATGGAATATCTTGCTGAGAATATTCTGTAGTGCAGGCTTTCTATGTGTAAATTCCTTTAACTTTTGTTTGTCATGGAAGGATTTTATTTCATCTTCAAATCTGAAGGTTAGCTTTGCTGGATATAGGATTCTTGGTTGGTTGCCTTGTTCTTTCAGAGCTTGAAATACATTGTTCCAGGCCCTTCTAGCTTTTAGGGTCTGGGCTGAGAAATGTGCTGATATCCTTATTGGTTTCCCCCCTATATGTAATCTGTTTCTTTTCTCTCACAGCCTTTAAAATCCTATCTTTATCTTGTACATTAGGCATTTTCATTATAATGTGTCATGGTGTGGATCTGCTGTAATTTTGTGCATTTGCTGTTCTGTAAGCCTCCTGTAGTTGGATTTCCATTTCATTCTTCAGGTTTGGGAAATTTTCTGGTATTATTTCATTAAATAGGTTGTTCATTCCTTTGGTTTGTATCTGTGTGCCTTCCTCAATCCCGGTAATTCTTAAATTTGGTCTTTTCATGATATCCCATAGTTCTTGTAGTTTCCGTTCATGATTTCTTACCATCTTCTCTGTTTGGGCAACTCTATTTTCGAGACTCAGTATTTTGTCTTCATTGTCCGAGGTTCTGTCTTCTAAGTGATCTAGTCTGTTGGTGATGCTTTCCATTGAGTTTTTAATTTGGTTTATTGTTTCCTTCATTTCAAGAATTTCTTTTTGGTTCTTTTTCAGAATCTCTGTCTCTTTGTTGAGGTGATCTTTTGTTTCCTGTAGTTGCTCTTTCAGCTGCTTACTGGAATGGTCAATCATTGCCTGCATTTGTTCTCTTAACTCATCATTTGCTTCTCTGATCATTTTAATCATGTATATTCTGAAGTCCTTTTCTGGCATTTCTTCTACCATGCTGTCATTGGATTCTATTAGTGTAGAATCTTGGTTTGTTTGGAACACTTTCCTCCCTTGTTTTTTCATATTGTATCTTCCCCTCTAGCAATGCAGATCTAGGGTATTATAGTTTCTGCCCTATTGGCTTTTAGTGATCCTATAGTTTTCTGAAACCTTTTCTTTAAGGGGGGGGTCAATATTAGCAACACTAATATTGACAATATGCAGGTGTAAACCAAATAGCCCCTATGAAGACTATTGTTACAGTAGTTTTTGTTACAATGTTGTTACAATATTGTCATAATAAACAGAGAGGATGAGTTCAATTATTATCTACAATATAACAAACAGATTTGCAATGAGGACTGCAGTTTCTAATGGAGGACAAAGAGGATGGGGAGGAGTGTAGGATGTAACTGTTAACCATGTAAGAAAAGAGTATGAAGAAGTTCTAGATCATAGCAAGAGTGAAAGTATAGTCAAAAGAAGTTGGTTGTTAGCATGAGAAAAGTGAGAAGAAGTCCTTAAAGAAACAGGTAAACAAAAGGAAAGTAGAGAGCAAGAAAAGTAAAGAAATAAAAATTTAAAAGCTTTCACAAAGGAGAAAAAAAATCTACACTGTAACAGTAGTATACTATTCAAATCTCTCAGTCTTTAGTAGCCTGAGGCATGAAAGTTACCTGACAATGAGCTTCCAGTCTCTAGCAGGCGTCTCAGGATGGGATTTGCCCCATGTAATGAGGGTTTCCCCTTCATGGATAATCCAAGATGGCTGCACCGGCTTCCAAATGTGTTGGCAAATGGGGAGATGCAGCGCAGGGTGTGGGTACCGAGTCTGTGTGGGGTGCAGTTGGTCAGGCTGGGCCCCTTGCGGTGGTGTGCTGTCAGTCAAGCCAGTGGTCTTGGAGGTGGGGTGTTGTCAGTTGGTCTGGCCATCCTGCAGCTCCTGGGTTTTTTTTCCCAAATTGGCAGCAGCCACGTATAACCAAACCTGCGGGTACTGTGACGGCGAACTTCCAGGCAACAACAGGTAGCTGGCGATCCACTGATGGTCTGCAGGCTCTGCAGGCTACTGGCAGATGATTGGCAGATGAACCTCGGTTGGTGGGTGATGGATAGGTGAAAGGCAGGTGATGGGCAGGCAAACAAGCAAGTGACGGATGATAGGTGGCAGTTAGTGAGCAATCTGCACTCAGATGTAGTCGCTGTGCTGGTGGATTGCCGGTCCTTGCTGTTTTTTTGTTGTTGTTGTCTTCAGATCCCCTCCCCCATATTTATTTATTTATTTATTTAGTGCTGGGGATTGAACCCAGGGCCTTGTGTATGCAAGGCAAGCACTATACTAACTGAGCTATATCCCCAGCCCTCATTTTTTTTTTAATGAATGCAAAACTTACTTAAAATTTGTTTAGCTTTTGGTAGCTACTTGGTTGGAGCTACTAGGGATGGAGGTCCTCTTGATAGAGAGTGATATTCCTTACTGGAAGGATTAAGACAATCACTGTCTCAGCATGCATGTAAAGTGTATGTTTGTATATATGTAAAATGACTATAATCATTTTAATGAAATTAATTGGGAAGCATTTTCATAACAGATTACAGTATGATAGTATTTTATAGATTTTTATTTTTCCTTTGTAAGATGATAGATCAAGTTCTAGGAGGAAATTACAACCATGTTAACAAAATGGTGCATAGTAAATCAATGATGCTAGTTCTGTTCATGAAAATACAAAACAGTGGTTTGGGGATTTTAGAATAACCATGTCATTTATGTCATTATTTGAGGAGGTTCTTCATTTTTTAAAAATACTGATAGTAAGCCAGGTGTGGTAGCGCATGCCTGTAATCCCATCAATTTGAAAGACTGAGGCAGGAAGATTTTAAGTCTGAGAACCAGCCTCAGCAACTTAATGAGGCCCTATCTCAAAATAAAAAATAAAAACTGAACTAGAAATGTAGCTCAGTGGTAAAGTGCCTGTGAGTTCAAACCCCAGTACCAAAAAAAATACTAATAGTAAGTATCTTCTTAAAGCAGATACCAAGTGTATTATATTTAATATAGCATACATTGTTATTAGAAAAAGTATAAAAGCATAGTTTTTTAAAGTAACATGAATCAACCGGGCTTGGTGGCTCAGGCCTATAATCTCAGCTATTCTGGAGGCTGAGGCAGGAGGATCATAAATTCAAGGCCAGCTTGGGCAATTTCCTGAGACCCTGCCTCAAAATAAAAATTTAAAAAAAGGGCTGGGAATGTAGCTTAGTGGTAGAGTGCTTGCCTAGTCTACACAAGGTTCTGGTTTGAAACTTTAGAATAGCAAAACCCAACCAAACAACAACAAAAAAACCCCACCAAAAACATAAATATAATTGGGATTTAGAGTAAAGACTGTGAGTCTTGGTCTTTGTAGTTTTTAAAAAAAGACGTGTAACATTATTACAAAGAAATCTTTTTTGATGAAATTCAGTTTTAAAGTTAAAATTATTTTTTAAAAATACATTTTTAGTTGTAGATGGACATAATATCTTTATTTATTCATTTATTTTTATGTGGTGCTGAGGATCGAACCCAGTGCCTCACTCCTGCCAGGCAAGCACGCTACCACTGAGCTACAGGAGATTGGAGTCTTCTGAAGAGTGCAAAATGCATCTTACATTTTTGCTCACTCCCTTGGATTTAAGAAGGAAGTAATTACTTAGTGACCTCTTTTGCAGTTTTGAAAACTTAGCTTCAGCATTCAGATGAGCTAGACTCTCCACTGTTGTGAATCCTAGAGGTAGCTGTAAGCTTTAAGTGATATGTGTGAACACATTTAGACAATTGTTCCCATATGTCACTATGTTCTCTTGTTTCAGGTGTGGACCAAAAAATTACTTCTTATGGCTAATGTGCCTTCAGTCTAAAGTCTCTTTTATTTTCGGCACATGCATAAAATGGTTAACCACCATCCTTCCCTTCTGTTCTCCACCAGGATTACCACCCCTTCCACCTTCCTGTTAGCTCAGCAATGACAGAATAAGGAAACCCAGAACCTTCTGTCCCTGGCTTAGTGCCACTTCTGATACAGAGTGTTGGAATTCTTGGGTTGTTGAAATAGTTTTCTAGCCCAGGGTATCAGTAAAATCTAAAAAAATTATGTAAAGCCCTGACTTGCAATGTCCTGACTCTTCCACAGAAATGACATTTTTGGTCATACAGTGGTTCCTGAACTTAAGTGGGAAGAAAAGTGATGAGAGAAGCGTATAGGAGATACCTGTGACACTTTGTGGTTCGGTTAGTTCTGATACTCTGATGAGAACATATTTTGGAGAATTCCCATGATTTTTAAGAAATTTTATTCTGCCTCTTGAGGGTGATTTTTTTCCATAGCATGGGTTGCATTTGGGTGGATGTCCAGTTTTGCCCTAGGTACTTCATTTTTGAGCTGGTACTATTAGGTGTATTGTGGGACCCCTATTTGGAGGTGATGTCAGGTGGACTCTACTATATGATAGGCACTGATTCTTATCTATGTTTTCAGTGACGAGAGGCCCGGGGAAGTGAGAGCAGAACCAATGATTTGTTGTTTATATAAGAAGCGTCCAAATGGTTCAAATGCTTGCATAACTCAAAGTTTAGAATTCATTAAAATTTTAGTCATTTATTTTGTAGTAAAATAGAGCATTTATAGAAATATGTGTTAAATAATGTATATAACTGAATCAGTAGTTATAAAGCAAATAAAGATCTGTAATGATTTTTAGGCTGGGCAATTGAATATTGGCAAGACAGTGATATACCCCCCGCAAGCCCCTTCCTGGCCACTCTGATTACACTGCCATCCCTGCCTGCTGTGCAGGTAACCACTACCTTAACTTTGATAGTAATATTTCTTTTTAAAAAATGGTTTTACTACCTGCAGTATGTCCCTAAAACAGTATAATTTAGTTTGTTCTTGGACTTTGTGAACAAAATCACTCTATATTCTTTTTTGCCTTCCTTCTTTTGCTGAGTATGTGTTTGTAAAATATGTATTGTTATCTGATATTGTGATTTGTTCATGTTCATTTCTGTCTAGTAGCCCATTATATATATAAGTAGCAGGCGGATAGTCCATTTTTATCCTTAACAAATTGAGATGTTCTTAGAGTGTAGTTTATCTCAGACTCTTGCTTGGAGAGCTGTTGTTCAGAGACCACCTCTAACTCTCATTTGAGTTTTGGAAAAAGTATAAAATGTCTTTACCCGCTTGCTAATTTTCTACCCTCAGTAGTAGTGACTAGAAAGGTAGGCACTTATAGATGCCTTTTCTTTTTTAATTTTAAAAAAGTAAATGCAAGTGGTCAACTTCATCTCTTTTCTGTGTTGTTTTGACTTGGGGAATCTTGGGTCAAGTGATTTCTCTTATTGTCATGTGTTAAGATTTAGATATGAATACTTATGTCTTTGTGGAGTTCGTTTGCATTATCAACATTTATAAAAATGGATGTTTGTTTTAAAATAGTTTTTAGTTATTTAAGACTTAAGTCTAAAAGCTTGGTGGTTGGAAACCCCAGAGTTTATAGTTATCTATATATAATCTCTGTGTATTGATGAATTAGGATTCAATGTAGCTGCAGAATCCTCCTTTGTGGTTTTCAGAGAAGAGTAGGAATGGGTCCCCACAAGCCTATATGTAGTCTTTTTCTAGTTGATCATTCCTTATTATCAATATTATTAATACCTTTGGGTATGTGTGTTGTAATCTGCATTCTAAAATTTGCCCAAATGTAAACTATCTGTGATGTATTTTATTTTCTCAAGAGAAATTTTTTTTTTTTTGCGGTGCTGGGGATTGAACCCATGGCCTTGTGCTTGCAAGGCACGCACTCTACCAACTGAGCTATATCCCCAGCCCTTCAAGAGAAATATTTTTGGTTTGAGAACTTAGATGTGAACAGTTCATATAGAGTGATCCTTTTAGTTGGATAACTTTTATTTATTTATCTGTACAATATGTATGTACAGACATTTTACATGTGCATATACACATACCTTTCATTTGATATGTTCCCTGATGGTGCATCTTCATTTTGATTAAGGGAAAAGATTTGTGGAAATGGAGTTTGCATTCCAGTTAGCCAAGAGTTCAGTCTTTTGCATTTTGATTCAGTTGTTCTTTTCTTCCTGTATACATTTGCAGTGTTTTATTTCCCTCCTTGGAGTACTTGCTGTGTCCACACCAGACTGTCCCTTTGAATGCTTCAGAAAGTTATTGACCTTAACCTTCATTGTTATATGCTTTCTGTGGTGTATATTTTTCTCTGTGTCTAACCATAAATGTATATCCTTATCCTCCTCTCTCCCATGCCTGAGAGTTCCTCAAATCATTTTCAGACTTCTGGAGAGTAATTTGTTTTAATGAATTAGACTTTGAATTTTCTTTTATGTTATTACATACCCCTTGCTCTTGTAACTGTATGGCAAGGAGAAATTAATCAATGTATTTTTCCTTATCCTAACTTCTTCCTTTGATCAACTCTCTTCATAATATCATCGATGTCCTCTAACCTGAAGTTATAGAAACTGGTCAGAAAAAGCAAGGTTGTTCAGTATTCAATGTGGGGAAGGCCATACCTATATTAATGAGCATGGTACATATGTCAGATCAAATGAACAAAATTCAAAGAATTGACTTTTTAACCAAGTCTGCTAGATTTACAGCAGAACATTCTTTACCCTAAATTTCTAATTTAAAAGCCTATAGTACTATGAAACTAATTTGATTCTAGTTCTAGGTTGCTACTCTCTAAGCTTTATTTTCCTCATCTAAAAATCAGAGGATTGAATTAGACGTTCTTAAGGTCACTGCAGTCACTTGTATCAAGTTTATCATTGTAGCTTTGATCTTTCTGAACTGCCACTTTAAGAACAGAAATGCTCCCTTAAAATGAAAAGATGGAAAGAAACAAAACCAAAAAACCGCAAACTCAGTTTTCTATTGTGTCCAACTAACTCGGTTTCCTTTCATGTCCAGATCATTACCTTACTTGAAATGATTTATTGGAACCCTATTTTTCTTTATTAGTTATTTTTTAGTTGTAGATGGACACAGTATATCTTTATTTTTATGTGGTGCTGAGGATGGATCCCAGTGCCATGCATGTTCAAGGAAAGCACTGTGCCACTAAGCTATAACCTCAGGTCCTGGAATCCTATTTTTGAAGCAAAAATAAAACTAGTTGTCTACCCTCAGCTTCACCATCTAAAATGTAATACAAGATGATAGCATCTCCTTTGATATCTTTGTAGTAGTCACTTAAGTCACAGAGGTGTACATGTGATGACTTAAAGGTAGTATCTATTAGGCATCACCTGTTTTAGAGATGCAAACTTTTGGATCAAACTGTGTCAATAACTTAGTAACTTTACATCCATAAATTAATACACCTAGTAAGACATTTTATTCATTTGTAATGCTTTATCCTATACTCTTATAAAATACATGGTGCTTAGAATGTTGGCATGCATGTCTCTGTTCAGAAAGTATTGATAATGGTTAGATTCTTTGCATTTTGTAAGATGTATCTTTTATACAATATATTTTATGAATTTCAGTTAATCTGATGCAGTTGCATTACTTTTCTTAGAGCTTTACCATTTTTATTTTACTTATTCATTTTTCAATTAATTTTGCTGAATTATTTCTTTTATAAATAAAATGTCTAGGGATGATGCTTTGCAGCAGCAAAAAATGATTATGATTAATTGAAAAATTCTCTTTAGTCTCACTTTATCATGCTTTCAAATGGATCTCTCACCTGCCACCAGCATAATAAAAATGTTTGAATTCCATCACTATTCATGAAGCCATTCTTTTGAGTACATAATCATCTTGTGAGGGAATTTTTCCACAGTGGGCACAGAGCCATTGTACTTCTCACTTTTGTATAAAACAATTTAGTTCAATTGCTTCTGCTTTTGTTTTTAGGAAAACACATGTGAGGGTGGAACAGCACTCCAGGTCAGGAAACCTTATCAGTTTCCACTGGTGTTTTATATGTACTCTGTTTTTGTATGTCACTCTAAAGGCTCAAACTGTGATGCTGTAAAGACATGGAAAATGATTCTTTCTTAGGGTTGGAGGAAGTGATGACTAGTGTGTTTTTTTGCCGGTAGTATCTGATAATCCCCCTCCTGTTAGCTATTCTAGGCATGTTTAGTTGTCAGGCGTTGTCGGACTAAATTGCTAAAAATAACAAATAAGGGGAAGACTGTTCTAAGGCCAGCTATTGCCACTGTCTGTAATCTGTTTAATTTAGTTCCTAGGGAGAAAGGGCAAAAAGAACATGGTGCCATTCTCACTGAATGGATTTTTTTGTTTAAAGTGCTGACAAGAACATTGTTTGAACTCTCCCTTTTACCAAACCCCATAGGGCTTGTGTACCCACATCCACTTACAGTGTTGAGCCAGAGCCTGGGGGCTCAAAGAGCATGCTCTGATTCAGTGGTTGTGCTAGAGATTAACCAGGCAATTGTGGTCCTTTGCTTGTCTTTTAATGTGGCTTTTGACAGTGGAAATGTGCAGTTAACCTATAAGAGAGAGGGAGAGTGGGAGGGAGGGCAGGCAGTGGTTAGAAATGGAGTTAGTGTGTGAAAAAAAATCTCTTTAGTACTCTCCCCTAACTTAACTGTTTAGAGTAAGGTTGTTTGACAAAATTAACTACACACGAGACTAATACTGCCCATACTGCCTGCATAAGAGCTCTACTTTGGTTTGGCTCTGGACCTCTCTGTTCCTTGACTTCTTCCTAATAAAAGAAGTAACTCTCTGTAGAGATAGCAATAATACTTATTTGTATAGCTATTGAAGATCACTGAAGGAATGATTTAAATGCCTTTCCTAACCCTTGCCATGTATTTAGTAGTGATCGAGTGTGAAAATCAGGATCAGATTTTCAGTTATATTTGTTATTTTTCATTCTTTGTTGAATCATGTGAGTGCTTACTGATTTTTATATTCTGAAGTTACTTACTGATTTTTGTATGCTGAAGTTTCATCCAAAATCCTTTCCTTTTTGCCATTCTGTTTTTGGGGGTGAAGGGTGTCTGAATTTGACCACTTTTAACACCAAAGGAAAAAAAATGGAATTTTATTAGAGATTCTTGGAAGAAGGGCATGGAAATTTATTGTAAAAGCCCTATATTAACTTAGATCCTTGTATTTAACTACAGCTTTGTGATCTGTGCATTTAGACCTCATAGGCTTTGGGAATGCTTGCTTTTTAGACATTTCTTAAATCACCAGCCTGCCTCATTCTCTAGTCAGATGGAACACTGTTGCATTAGCTAGGTGAGAGATATTGGCAGCTTGGTGCCAGAATGGTGGCAGTGGATATAGTCAGACCCTGGATAGATTTTTTTAAAAATAATTTTTTTTAATTGTAGATGGACACAATAAACTTTTATTTATTTTTCTGTGGTGCTGAGGATCAAACCCAGTGCCTTATGTGTGCTAGGCAAGTGCTCTACCACTGAGCTACAGCCCCAGCCCTGACTGGATAGGTTTTAAGGTAGAGATAAGACGTGTCACAAGATTATGTAGGGGTGAAAGGGAGGGGTTAAAAAAGACTAAAGCTTTGGATCTGTGATGAAGAATTATACTGTTTTCCTCATAATTTTCACTGTCCAGTTGGAGAGGTCTGGGATGGTTTCATGGGAGAGCAGGCATTTCTTATGAACTTTGTCGTTATTGTTTGGACTGAACCCAGGAGCTCTTAACCACTGCCACATCCCCAGCTCTTTTAAAATTTTGAGATATGATCTCGCTAAATTGCTGAGGCTGGCTTTGAATTTGCAGTTCTCCTGCCTCAGGTTTCTCAGGTTGCTGGGATTATAGACATGCACCATCACACCTGGCTCTCTTGAGCTTTGAAGGTTAGTTGGAATTTGGCTAGAAGAGGCTGAAGCAGAGAAGAAAAGGCATTTCAAATCAAAGACACTGTGAACAAGGGCTGGGGATATAGCTCAGTTGGTAGAGTGCTTGCCTCACAAGCACAAGGCCCTGGGTTCAATCCCCAGCACCACCAAAAAAAAAAAAAAAAGATGTGGACAAAAATCTGGAAGTGGAATTGTGGTTGTCCTGGAGTGTTGCAGTGGGAAATTAGGTTAGAAAGATTCATGGGAAAGAATTTGAAGCTAAGATGAATGAAATCAGCATTGCTTCTATTCACTTTTTTTGTGTACTACCTATTCTAGTGTAACTATTCCCAGTGCCAGTGTGATTCATTCATTGGTTTGCACACAGCATTCCATGTGGACTCCACAGAGATTATCCTGCTGCAGACATTCCACATGTTTGTAGGAACAGATGTGCTATGGTAATTCATACATCAGTGTTCTCTAGTCATTTTCAGATTTCAAAACTAATTTTAAAAGCAAATTGAAAGTTTGGTTTGGGCCATGTTATCTTTGCAATACTATTAGACATCCAGGTAGAGATGTTGAATAGATAATTGGATATATAAATCTAGAACTCTTGGCTACTGAAATAAAATTAAAAATTTCTATAAATTGTCAATTTATAGGTGATATTTAAAATGTGGCACTGGATTAGGTCAACTAATGGAAAAAGGTAGAGAAAGTTCAGGTTTGTAACCTGAGTCCTGGGTCCCTTTAGGGAATGTAAAGTGCTTTCAGAGGTATGGACCTTGTACGGTGTGAGTCCAGAGAACCGAGTGAGTATCCATAGGGGCAATCCTCTGCTGAGAAACGTCCAAGCTGAAGGATTGTGACCAATTCCCTCAATGGTTAGGGGGCTATTCCTTTTAGAACAATTTTTTATTTTATCTTAAGGGTTCTTAGCAAATGTTACTCACTCTTTTTTTTGCTCTGATGTGCATGGTGAATTTGAACTCTGCCTGCCAATTGAAAGTTGGGCAGAGGGTTGTAAAAAAATTTCATCTTTTTATTATATTTTGCCTTTTTTACTGATAAAGATTTGGTTAAAAGATGTGGTTTAGTTTGTAGCAATAATGGGTTATAATACTGGTCCAGAGTTAGGTATATAAAGTATATGTACTTATTCACAAATCTGTGGAAGCGTGGGACAGTCACAGGTGTTTCTCTGCAGAGGCAGCCAGAACCTGTCTTCAAGACTTAACAAAGAAATACGTGCTTTCTGCATGTTATCAGCTCCTGGCAAAGCCAAAGAGGCAGAGCCATGGTTTCTTCTCCCATGCCATTTAGGAAAGATACTAGTCTTTTCAAGAGTGGGTAACAACTATGGCTAATGAAAATGGAAATGAGAATAAGCATCTCTCATAAAGAAGCACCTGCCTTCTAACTTCATACACAGTAATTATTTAGTACTATGTCTGTCACATAGTAAATACTCATTAAATATTTACATATGGTACATGCTTAGCAGCTATTTTCTTATTGGGCATATTGCCTCCAGTGCTAATAAGATAAAAAGTGCCAGGGAGAGGTTGTGCATGCCTGTAATACCAGCTGTTCAGGAGGCTAAGGCAGAGCGATCACAAGTTCAAGGCTAGCCTTGGCAATGTAGTGAGATCCTGTCTCAAAATAAAATTAAAAGAAGGGTTGGGGATGTAACTCAGTGGTGGAGTGCCCCTGGGTTCAATCCCTAGTACTACCTCCCCTCCACAGCATAAAGCATAAAAAAGGACAAATGTTATTTTATACACAATTTTTACTAAAGTTAAATTAACAAACACATGTGTATTTCCACCCAGATTTAATAAAGATTAGCATTTTATAATTACTCTGATGTGTGTTTTATACAAAAAAATCAAACAATACTGATGAAACATCTCTCCCACTGTTATGCTAATCTTACTACTATTGCTTAGAAGCATTTACTATTTCAAGAGTTTGGTCTGTATCTTCCTACCCATGTTATATATGCATCCTGAATTTGGCAGATGAGATGTTCATCTTTCAACAGTTTGCCTTTTTTCATCAACAGCAGATTATTGAGCTCTATCCACACTTGTAAATCTGTGTAGCTCATTCATGTCAACTGCTGTAGGGTAGTCCATAAAAATATGTAACTTTCTGTATTTTATTTAAAGGATTCAGTATCGATAGTTACAGTATATACCATGTAAGTATGGCCAAAGGGCTTGGTGACTCCTCTGTGAAGTGCAAATATAGCCATGGGTAGGGCTGTTTGATGGGTTTAAGGATAGCAGTGCCACCAGGTCAACGGTAACTGCTGTTTTTGTTTCCTAACAGCCATGAAGTCTGTGGTAAAGCCATCTCATGAACTTCGTTGCCTCTGTTCATGTTTTGAAAATGGCAATCACATGGTCTTTTCAGAGCCAGTGTCAGAATGAGGGGGATCAGAGTGGGATTTCAGGTTCTGGACTCTAGCCATTATACCATTTATTTTGACTTTTAAAGAAATAGGGATTCTTATGCAATGGTTGGATAGTCTGAGTGTCTGGGCCATCTAGTTTTTGTGGTCCTTTACTTATAAAATGATAAACATCCAGACACTAACTCTTTTGAGTAAGAGATTATGAGTGGTTTCTAAATGGCCTGGTGTCTGGAAGTTGAAGAAAGAGCAAAATGAAAACCACCCCTTGAATCATGTTTGCAAAGAGAATTGTGCCAAGTGCTTTTTATTACTCCAGTGTCATTATAAATTTAATTGGTATTATGTCAGCTACTTAGATCAGAGCAACTAGCATATTAAACTCCATTCTGTTTATACCAGTTTCTTGGTAACTTAGTGGGTGTGGAGCTGGGGACAAATGACAGTCGTGACGTTTGGTCTATAGAGTGATTTCATCATGGTCTGATCCCTGTATCATGCTGGATAAAGAAATGGGTGATGTGGACCTGACCTCTCAGTGCCCCTCAGAATACTCAGAGCTATGAACAAAGATCTTTGTTGCTTCGATGACCTAGAAGTTTTGCTTTGAGTCAGAGAACAGCGTTTTCTTGGGTGCTATTGACAGGTATAGCTATGAGTTTTTCCTTTTTCTTACTTAATGAAAAGAAAGCTAGGGGTTTTGGAAAGTTATAAATAGTCCTTTGATATGGGAGCATATTTGTAGTTCTCCAATTCTGCCCTCTGCTGACCCATACAAATCAGCCCAGGCGGTGCCTATGAGTCATGCCTCTGTGCTTTCGGGCTTTGAGCTCTTGCTTGTTTTCACTGTCTCCAGGTCCTTTTATGGGTTTCCGGTTGCCATATCTCTATTTTTTTAGTTGTCTAAATATGTTACTTGATTGGAAAGTAGTAATGTGATCACATAGAAATTTCCTTGCCCTTGTTTGTCCATTGGCTCTCCTAAGTTTATACTATATTAACACATTAATCTAAATGCTTAGTGCTGCTTCTTAACAACATTGAAGTTGATTTTCATAAAATTTCAGAAATTTTCAGAAATAAATGCCAGTTTATTTTACCGTAGCTGGTTTGTGTATTACTCTGTCTTTGGGTGGAGTACAGACTGATTTGCTGGTGAAAATAGTTCATTCTAGAAACTTGCTTGGCTGGACCTGTTTTCAGACAGTTTTGCTGTCCCTTTCTTTACCCCTTGTCATGCAACATTTTGAGAACAGTTCCTCTTTTTAAAAAATTGAGGTAAAATTCATATACTATAAAATTTACAGTGTTGCATAACCATCACCACTGTCTGATTCTAGAATATTTTCGTCACTCCAGAAAGAAACTTGTTACCCCTTAAGCAGTCACTGCCTATTCCATCTTTCCCACCAATCATTGACCTGTTTTCTGTCTTTGTAGATTGCCTGTTCTGGATGTTCATATAATATTGTCGCTTTGTGTGTGTGTGACTTCTTTCATTTACCTTAATTTTTTTCAGGGTTCATTCATGTTGTAGCAGGTATCAGTACTTCATTTCTTCTTTTGCCTGAATAATATTGCATTGTATGGATAGCGTACATTTGATCTGTTCATCAGTTGATGGATATCTGCATTGTTTCCACTTTTTTGCTGTTACAAATAATGCTGCATTGAACATTCACAAGTTTTTGCTTGAACACACCTCAGGGTGGAATTGCTGGGTCATATGGTAATTTTACGTTTTAAATTCTTGAGTAACTGCCAAATTATTTTCTATAGCAGCTGAGCCTTTTTGCATTCCCACCAGCAACCTGTGAGGATTCCAGTTTCTTCCACATTCTTGCCACAACTTGTTATTTTCTGTTTTTGATTATAACCATTCTAGTTGATGTTAAGTAATATCCCTTTGTTTTTTATATTTATTTCCATAATGATTAAGTATGTTGAACATCTTTTCATGTGCTTAGAAGCCAGTAATTTATCTCCATTGGATAAGTGTTTGGTCAAGTCCTTTACTTGTTTTTTAACTTTTTAAACAAAAGTCTTTGTCTTTTTGTTGTTGAGTTGTAAGAAGATAGGAATTCTAAACTGTTTGGCGCAGAGAGCAGGGTTAGAGTGACTCTAGGTTTTGGCCACACATACCTGTGTGTTATCTTGCCCTCAACTGAGTTGAGTCAGTTACACCTCCACTTCTAAGAATGCAAGGTGTTGCCCTTCCTTCCTCTTTCAGCAGCAGACACACACCCTAACTTGCCTGCCCCTATACTGTGCCTGCAGGTCAAATTCCATGCAACGCTGACTTCATTCTGTTGCTCTTGGTCCAAGACTAGGACAGATTAAAGATGAAATATTGGAACTTTTTGTGTTGTTATTATCTGCTCATTTGGTAGTTTTCTAGTCCCTCTCGTCCTTCTTATTCATTAGTAAAACATTTGAGTTTTTAATCCTGAAAAATAGAAAAATAATGTATTGAGAACTTTTTGATTTTGTAAAATGTATTTTCATGTTTCTTTATTATGTACAGGGAACATTTCTTTTTCTTCTGTGATGGAATTTATAACCCTGTTCTGTGTAGGCTCTAATGTTTACTTTGCAGGGTTGGGTTTCTTGGTGGTGATATTATAGGTAGTGCTGGATGGATCGTGTGCATTCTAGTTGAAGTTAATTTTCATTGTATAATCAGTGGTATAGAGGAAGACAGAGCCATCGATGAAGAAGGGCTAATACCCAGCCTATTGGAGGGGGAATCATGTGGGGGTGCATGATTCCATGAATTTCAAGAACCAGGGTTGTTGAAGGAAAAAGGGTGATTTGGCAGTGAGATAAATGAATGGAAAGATGAATGGATGGAAACTTATGCTTTTATTAGATAGTTTTCATTGAAAGTTTAAAGGCTCTGAAATCCTTACTGGATGTACTCAGTTCTATCCTTAAAACTCCATTTATTTTAAGAAGAGAGATTGGTAAATTATAGGCTGCTGGCCAGATCCAGCCTGTTACCTGTTTTTGTGGTTTGGAAGCATAGCTATGCCCATTACTGACACCACACCCATTGATTTGCACATAGTCTGTGGCTGCTTTTGTGCTACAGTGGCAGAGGTGAGTAGTAACACGGCCCCACAAAAACTGAAATTTTTATTACGTGGCTCTTTATAGAAAAAAAATTGCTGACTTTTGAATTAGAGCAGTGGCTCTCTTATTTTAGTGCTCCTCAGAAGCACCTAGAGGGCTGTAAATAGAGATCACTGGACTCCACACCATAGTTTCTTATTCAGTGGTTCTGGGTTGGAGCTCAAGAATGTACATTTCTGACAAGTTCTTGGGTGATGCTGATGCTTCTGGCATATTAACCACACTTTAAGAGCCATTGCTTTAGATATAAGATATATCAGGTTCCTTCTACCCTTAATCTGCTGAACCAAATATCCTGACCTATTTCAGTGCTATCACTTGACATGATTTACTGGATTGTCATCATTGCTTTTCAGCTTGGTGAAATGCAGTGATTCTTTGAATGGAGTCTGGTCAGTGCCACATATATTTGAGCAATTGCCATTCCTGGCTTTACACCTAACTATGATCTTTCTTCTTTGTCTTCCTAGGTTGTCAGAAGCCTGGACTTTCTCTGGGACTCAAAAGTAGTTTGAATGTTAGGGAGAGCAGCATAGGTAGAGGTCACCTAAATCTCAGGGAAATCAAGTGGCTTACCACTGTGGTTTGGAAGAAGTAAGATTTCCCTGCCACTACAGTGTGTCTGCTTTAATGTGCTTGAGTAGTGTAGTAGAGGTTTGTCATGGCAGATTTGAGTTGGGGGTTGTAGCTAGATGATCACAGGAAGGGTCTGGAGTCTGATCCCACATAGTAGCAGTATCAGTCTCTTGGCAGGTCAACCACACCTGAGAGAAAAACAAGGAAAAATATGAATGGTATTTCTTAAAGAGTTTCTAGAAGATGCAGGGACAGTAACCCCTTCTGAACTTTCTCTTTAGTCTCTTGCTCCATGTCTAAACTTGCTTTGTCTTTCTTTGAGCTTGTTTCCCAGCACTGTAGTTTAGCAGTTAGCATAGAGCCTAGTGTGTCCTCATTAGTAAAGTAGATGAACGCTGTGAGTTCGCAAATGGTTGTCCTGGGCTCTGTTAGCATCAAATTTGGGGTCAGGCTTTACCTGTTCTTTCTCTTTGCTGAGTGCTCCTCACCTGTTTAAGTCATGGAAGCACTTATCTGTCAGAGCTCTGCCTTGCTCCTGGTGACCACAGTCCCCTGCACCCCCACTCTCCCGTCATTTCCCTTTCTGATTTCTCTGCTTGTGCCTTTTTGCCTTTCTTTTTTTCTCTTTTCCCTTTTGTTCCACCTGCCTTCCATGTTTTGCTCCCTGTCTGCCAAGCAGGCCCCTTCAGCCCCCAGTGAATTCTTGGCCTCTTGCTAAACTTGCCCATGGCAGGCAGCTGGCATCCTCTGACCACCTACAGTTCTGCGACTGAGAGAGACAAGAGTCAGTGAGTCTCTTGGGCCTTTAATTTGGAAATCATGGGGAGAGGCAGTGAGAAGACAGCCCTTACTTCAGTTTTTTAAATTAATAGTAGTGCTTAAAGTTGTCAAGGGGGCTGGGGATATAGCTCAGTTGGTAGAGTGGCTTGCCTTGCAAGCATAAGACCCTGGGTTCAATCCCCAGCACTCCAGTAAGTAAATAAATAAATAAATAAATAAATAAATAAATAAATAAATAAAAGTTGTCAAGGGTCTACAGAAGCTGGAAGCTTGGAGTCGACACAAGGGAGAGGTATGTGGCCAGGGTTGGTGAAACTCAGAGCAGAAGGTCTCTGTCATAGAATACCAAAGACAGAAGAGAACCTAAGACTGCCTGTGTGTTGCCCTTGTAGCCTGGATTAGAGGTAGGGGGGCAACCAGAAGAGCTGCGTTGGTCCATCATGTCTCCCTTTTCCTCTGAGCTCTATTTTACTTGTGTTGTTTGTTTAGTCTTTAAGACAAGAGTTCATCTGAAGAAAGGGTTCTGTGGCTAAAGAAAAATTGGGGACAGAGCAGGACACACTGATATTGTCTAAATTCTTATTTTATAAATGGAAAATAGAAAAAAACTTTTTTACATTCTAAGACATGACAGACAGAAAAGTAGTACTAATTTAGAGAAGAGCTGGAGACAAAGTTCCTAAGAAAAGGAAAAAGTCTGTAGAGATAGCATCACAAGTTGAATTACCTCAGGAGTCTATTTGAGAGATTGCATAATATCAGAAAAGTTCTAGGGACTTCAGCCTCTTCCCTTCAAAAGGGGATGAGTATGAAATGCCATCCCCTTAGTCTGCCTCCTAGAAAAAGAACCTCAGGCTGATGAGCAATGACTAGCAATGTCACTTCCCCTAGTGATGCTGAGCCCCACAGGAAATCTCAGAATTTCTCATCAGGACAAGGCCCCATAAGAATGTCGCTGCACCCAGAGCTTTGTGGTTTGATGGCACTGTAGAATTTCCTAGGGACAGGGTTCTGAGGGAGATTGCTCAGCAAGACAGAAAGAGACTGCCTTGAGAACAGCACATGCCTTCCCAGGACTGCTGGTGAATGTGTGAGCTCCACTTGCCCCCTGGAGCTTATAGGAGAATCATTGTTCCTTATGGCTTATAGCAGCCCAAAGCCAACATCAAATGGAACAGTTTATTAAGGATTTCAGAATCTAGGATGTGGGGAATTGAGATAGTTTATTTTGTAGTTTTCCAGGACAACCTGCTAAAGCCTAAGAACCTGATCTTTAGGGCCTATTCTGTAGATGAAAGAAAGGCTTTGATGTTCCCATTGGGATCGGTGAGATTGAGTTTTAAATATATGTATATCTGGGGAGCAAGAGGTTAAGGGGCAATGCCAAAAACCCAAAGACAATTGCAAAGAAGCATGGTCAGTTTCTGTCTTTGCTTCCTCAGGTGCACATTCCTCATTTATTTAATTTAGGAGGAAAATATCAATGTGTGGACAAGTTAAATCCATAGACATCATATTATCATAATACACTATATTTAACAAGGGACAAGTTGCCATTAGGTACCAACCATTCTTCTAGACAGTAGAACTATATCATGGAACAGAACAAAATCCTTTCTTTGTGGACCTTTCTCATTAGGGAAGCCAGACAGTTACTGTTTTAGGTGATGATAAGTGCTACTGAGAGAAATCTGGGTAAGGAGATTAGGGAATAGGGGTGGCATGTAATAAAGAGGGCCTTTCAGATAAGGTTGCACTTGAGAAAGGCCTGAAGGAAGTGAGGGAGCAAATAAGGTTGGATGGATATCTGGGGAAGCAGGTTCCTACACAAAGAGAATAGCGAAGGGCAGGCACCTAGCAGGAACATAAACCTGGTGGGCTGGAGAAAGAGCACAGAGACCTTTGTGGCTGGAGCTGAAAGCAGTGAGAGAGAGAGTTATCGAAGATTAGAGCCTTAGCTGAGAGCAAGATGATGCATGATTTTTTCACAGTTGAAAAGCACTATGGTCTGAATGGTTGTTTTCCCCAACCTCTATCTCCAAATTTATAGGTTGAAACCCTGATCTATGGTGATGTTAGGATATGGGACATTGGGGAGGTGATTTGATCATGAGGGTGGAGCCTTCGAATAGGAATAGTGCCCCTATAAAAAGAGGCCAGGGGAGCTTGTTTGCCTTTCCATCATGTGAGGACACAGTGAGATGGCACTATCTAAACCAGAAAGCAGGCCCTCACTAGTACTAAGTCTTTCTTGGTCTTGGACATCCAACCTTCAGAACTGTGAGCAATAAATTCCTGTTGTTTATAAGCCACTCAGTCTATGGTATTTTGTTTTGGCAGTCCCAAAATGACAAAGCTTTGCCTTTTGCTCTTAAGATGGGATGCCACTGGAGGGCTTTTAAGTGTTAAGAGATGATTAGCCACAGTGGAAAAGGAATTGAAGGGTAAAGAGTAGAAAAAAGGAAACTTCCTAGGAAGTTAAACTTTAAGGTCAGATTCTGGATACATTTTAAGACAGCTAACAGGTTTTGTTGCTTAATCGAATGTTGGGTGTGAAAAATTCAAGGGTGACATAAAACCTTGTCACAGAGCAGTTGCACAAATGGAGCTGTCATTTACAGAAATGGAGGAGACTGCATTTCACAGAATTTCTGACTTGACTGATAGTTTTGCAAATAAGTTACAGATTCAAGGAAGAAAAAGATTAATCATTCGTTCCTTAATTTTCTTCATTTTCTCTTACAGCATTTATATTTGGTAATTCTGCCATTTATTTTTGGGATAAGTATGATCCTGGCATATATACTTTTAGGGACACTTACCTAGGTCTGTGCATTTCACTGTGGCTTACAGAAGAGCTTTGGAATAATCTAGGGCCAGTCTTTTCAAGTGCTGTCATGGCTTCCTGTTACCACAAATTGGTGGCGTAAAGCAACAGAAATTTCTTCTTTCACAGTTGTGGAGGCTTGGAGTCCAAAATCAAGGTATTTACAGGGCCATGCTCCTTCCAAAAGGTTTAGGGAACAATCTTTCCTTGCCTCTTCTAGCTTTCTTATAGACCAGTTACTCCCAGTCTCTGCCTCCACCAAGTGTGGTGTTCTCTTTCTCTGCATCTCTGCCTTCACATGGCCTTCTTGTAAGCATTGTAAGGACATTAAACATTGGGGTTAGGGTCTTCTGTAATCCAGTATGACCTTGATTTAACTTAGTTATATGTGCAAGGATCCTCTTTCCAAATAAGGCCATTTTCACAAGTAACAGAAATTAGAATTTCAGCCTGTTTGTAAAATATGGTTCAACCTCCTTTCTTTGGTTTGGGTTTAATTATGAGGATCTTGTGGACTAAGATCTGCTTGAGGATGAGGTAGGAACATTGAAATAGTTGGAAAATGTGTCCCACTGTGCTAGGCTGCCCCATCTGTTGGAATTAATTTTTTTAAAGAATTTGTTAAGTTTATTTAAACTAATTGAAGATTGATAAGCTCATTTGCATTATTTTTTGAAACTTGAAGACCTTAGGATTTTCAGGTGGTAAAATGGAAGACAAAAAGAAGAGGTGTCATGGGACAAACAGTTTTTAAAGCTGAGAATTACAAAACCTGAATTTGGCTAGAGGCCTGGCAGTAGGGCAAACCGGCCTTGATGATGTTCCAGGTTTATGGTTTTGTCAGATGTGGCAGCAAGTTAGTCAGGTTTAATATAGCAGACTTGGGTTCCTGAGCACAGGTTATGGCAGGGGAGAACCTTGCTTCCTCCACCAGCTCAGCCCTTAACTTTAAGATGAGACTGGATCCAAAGGTGCCCAGGTGGTGAGTGCTGCTCACTCTGGCTGCTGCCCTCCTCTGTGCAACACCCAGTGTGTACATTCTTCAGCAGTGTGTCAGGAGTTAAGATGTACTTCTTTTTAACTCACAAGTCTAAGGGCTGTTTATCAAAGGAAGTTCAAGTTCCCACTCTGCTATCATAATGATAGAACTGTATCATGTTTAGCTGTGTAATTAAATAAAATTCCTTAGCAACAGTGTACATTTGTGGCCACTGAATTGTTATCACGGTCATGGTTTTATAGAGCCCCTGTTGTATTGTAAGGAAGTATGTGCAAATTGGCAGATGGGAGATGAGTAAAGAAACTGGGTTCTTTCTAGCAGTAAAGAAAATTAGGAAGCACAGGCAGGAGTCAGAGGTTTGCACAAAAACCAGTGAGGATTTGTCTGGTCTGCAACATTTGGCTCCTGTAGGGAAAAGCCTCAGAATGTATCATATAATAAACATCTAGACAGAGTGGAAAAAGTTAAAGATGGGGTCCTGTATGTTGGGCACCCGATAGGTTTGCTGGTGAAGGCAGTGAGGAATAAATTATTTAGATTTCCCATGTCAATGGTGGCAGGGTTCAAGCAAGGCCTGTGAAGCAGGCTATGTTGCCACTTGAAGCAGCGACTGTAGCTGCCTGCCCTCTGCCCCAGCCTTTCCTGGGTTTCCCTGGGTCATATGGGCACTTGGGTGAATAGACAGGGGCTGAGAACAGCATTGGTGGCACCTGGGCTGCCTGGACCAGACTCCACATTACTGGCTGCAGCCTGGCTCAGTCACATGCATTGTGGGAGGGCATAATTTTGGGAATTCCTTCAGGACATGAATTGTATTCCTCCAAACAATTTTGTGTCTACTAGGTGGGGATACAGCCACAACTATTTCCTCAGGGGAGGGAGCAGTGGTAAAGCCACCATACTTCTGGGGTGAGCACAGGGCAAATAATATACACACATCATTTCCTTTGACTAATCTTTTGTAATAATGGTCCAGATGTGGCTTCTGAAAGTAGTTAAATTTCTTTGTCTAAGTTGAGATTTTTAATTTAGGACCCAGATGGGGCGGAGGTAAACTTCCAAAAGGTCTGCTTTTGTCAGTGTGTCACTGTCCTGGATTCCTGGCGGCAGCAATTTCATTAGAAAAGCAGATTCCACCCTGACTCATCTGCCTCAATGAGACGGGTGATCTGACTCTCTCTTCTCACAGCAGCCTACAGCCCCACTGGACAGACCAATGTACACTGTCCACTCCGTGGCACTGGTCTGCTATGGGCGCCTGGCCCAAGCCATGGAAAACCTTGAGAGGAGACAGTCTGTTAGTGGGCAGGAGCTTTGTCCTGGAATTTCCTGGTCTTTGTCTGGTATAACTTCGTGTACTAAGATGCCCATTTTTAGAGCCCACTTCCTTCTGGGAGAAGAGGGCAGCTGCCTGCCCTCCACAGGGCATTTGTGCTTCCTGTACCAGGCCACTGACTCTCCTTTGCCCATGGGTCTGCCTATGGGTGGCAGGTGATGGGAGCACTGTGGGTGCACCTTGTTTCCAGTAGACAGTATGCTCCTGGAAAACTGATTAGAGGAGATGCCATAACCTTTGGTCTGCATCTGCCAACTTGGCCTGTTCACTCTGATCCTAACCCTTCTTTCTCATATTGCAGCAGAAAAAGTCCTACCTGGAGCGGAGTGTTAAGGAAGCTGAGGACAACATCCGGGAGATGCTGATGGCGCGAAGGGCACAGTAGGAGCCTCTAGGGGAAGCTCTTCCTCTTGATCCCTCCCCTTCTGGCAAGAGTGGAGAGGCCTTTGCAGGGTAACAGCTTCCCTCTGCCTGGATGGACATTTTTATCTGAATGGCTTAGTAACCCCACATTTTCTGTATTGTTCAAACCCCTTTTAGGTCCCACCCTTTTAACTTTCCCCTGTCTCTGCCTGCTACCCCTGCCCAGGACACTCTTCTTTCGTGGGGTGAGCCATGAACTCCCAGAGGAGGAAAAATGTGAGCCAGGGCAGATAGGGAAGCACTGCCTGATCCTGCCACTTGGCAAGCTGGTCAGGCCAATAAAACACTTCTATTCCACTCTGCTGTCTGCTTTTCTTAAGGGATGAGAAAGAAGGAGGGGGGCAGTGGCATCTCCTTCATATGGAAACCTTTCCCTTGTTGCGTAGTGGAGTCTTGCCCTCTTCTGTCTTTGGTTCTTTGACCCCCGACTCCTGGGCCTCTGTGTAGCACACAGATAAGACTAAGTTCATAGCTTAAGCATGGCTCCTCTGTGGCAGTTGACCTCAAGAATCCTTTCCCTCCTTCCTCCCAAACATTCCAAAAGAAAGTTCAGTAGCAATTAGCACCTCTAAGTCATCTCCGACCAGTACTAAGATGGACACTGTGATCCTGAAGCCAGAGAGAGGCTTAGGGGCCATGGTGTGTTGGAGCTGGACCTGCACAGGAGAATCAGTGCCAATTCAGGAATTTTGTTGCAAGCTAGTTACTAGACAGAGTCATTATTAAAATCTAAATTATGTACTAGAAATTATGTATTCAAAACAAGGACAGTAAATATTTAAAACTCATCCTTTACTAATTGGCCACTGCATATGATCTTGAGGTTAGGAGTCTGCTGCATTCTGGGGGTGGGGGGAGTACCACTCAGTAGTGTGCTTCTGTGCCATGGCATCGTGGGGGTGTTTGCATCATAAGACAAAAGAGATGTTACAAAATACTTTTTTTTTTTTTTTTTTTAAGAGCTAGAACTAATAGTTAAATGTATATTGGTACAGCATTACTTCTGATTGCAACAGGCAGGCAGAGGTTGGCAGGGAGCTGTCAGCTGTGGCTTCTGGTGAAAACTGGAGGAGGAAAGTTGAACCCATTCTGTGGCAGCTCAGCGCCACCCTGTGGCCAAAGGTGAGATGAATGATGTGGCTGAGTAGAGGGAAGGGGTAGGTGGGAACAGCAGGAACAACCCACGTGACTGTGGGTTCCTGGGCTTTCAGAGAGCAGGCCTGGGACAGCCCAGTTACCAAGAAGCTGACTGTTTCCTAGACCATGGGCAAAAGCAAATCTGAACTGTACTGGTGAATGCTTCTGCCTGAACCTGTCAGAGGGGCAGTAGGGAGCTGAAGGACACCTGGTCTGGGAGCCTGCCTTCCTTATAATGTCCACACTGTTGGTGAAGTGGCCAGAATGAAAAATTAAAGAGGTTCCTTATCATGCCCTGGACATGGCCACACATTTTTTTACCAGCCTTAGTGAGCACACGAATAGTTAGAAATGGTAACAGAATTTAGGAAACACAGGAAGCAGAGACTTGAGGCACTTAGAGCATCTGGAATAATTTAGACAATGGAGGTTTGGACATGTTTATTGAAACATATAGGGTGTTAGCAGAGAAATCATTCAGTGGTGGTAAATAAATTTTGTCACTACCTTGTATGTATAATTTAAAAATTATAAATATATATTTTATAACTAAGCCTTTGGCCAAAAAATAAAAGGAGAGTCATTTAGCACGTTTGTTAAAGATCAATAAGAAATGGATTTTGAACATTAAAAAGATCAAGTCACTGAATTAAACAGTAGCAGCCCTCACTAATCTAGAATCCCATAGTGTGAAGGTAGAGGTGTCTGCGGAGCTAGTCACTTATTACAGCAATCAGAAGAGATGGGGTGGGCACACCCATTGGAGGTGGCAGCTGAATTGTCGAGGCATGAGTGCTGGGCTGATCAGGTCAGCATATCCCAGAGGCAGCAGCAACAGAGAGCAGTCCAGCAGGCTGTGAGGCAGGTGGATGGGCCCAGGTCATCTCTTCTTTGGTCTTCCACCACATACACTGGAGAGAGAAAAGGAGGGTGAGAATAATCTGGTGCAAATCTTAGACCTTCAAAGTTAATGTCCCAGGACCAAGGTAGGGCCACAGCTGGCAAAAGCCATTAAATAGCTTGGGTGTATAGGGGCTTCTTGTTCCTATACATGCAGTGGATGAGGAAGAGCAGCTCATCAACTGTTTTTCTTCCTTCAGACCAAGGACACACTCAGTCTCACAGGAATGAGTACTAGGGAGATTACAGAACAGCCCTGTGCCTGGGGAGCCAGAGTTGGCAAACCCTAAGTGGCTGATAAGCCAAGCAGCATTAGATCCTCTACCTTACAGGAGTCTGGGGGGATATTTCATTACCTAAGAGTTAAGTGGAACAGAAATAAAATCTAAAAAGGGGCTTTAAGCGTTGCAAAAATAATGAGGAATCCTGATTTTTTTTTTTTTTTGTACCTTGGAAATACACCATTGTAGAATGCACCTCTAAACTACACTGACACAAAGCATTAAAGCAGTCAGGGGAGGCAAGCCTGGTCAAGTGGGACAGATGGCTGGAACCACATGGGGTGGTCTCCTGAGTTTGGTGCTGTTTTTTCGCTCAGAGGGTGTTGGAAATCTGAGTGCTAACCAGATCCACAGGTCAAGAATCCCCACCACCACCCTTTACTTGTCAGCTGACTTGTGCAGAACTTCTTCTAAATGGATGGTAGTCAATCCAGTCACTTTTTTAAAACCTCAAAACAACCATCATCAAATTCATAAGCAGTTACAAACTTTTGCAAAGCTTATGAATGTATGAATCTTCTAAATGAGAGCAGTCCTTTTGGCAGTTTTCTTTCAGTTCTATTTCTGTTTTTGTATCTATTTTTATACCTCTTCTCTTGGCAGCTTCTCTCTGGAGCTGGTGTTGTAGCTAGAATGCGCTGGCTTAGCAGGGAGCTTTCCCAATCTTCCCCTTTATCAGTGGCCCTCTCTGGGGACCTTCCTCTTTTTCCTTTCATGGCACAGGTTTAACCCATTCATTTTAATTTGGCCTCATTTAGCAACACAGGCAAAGGTAGTCTCTACTGGGAGATGACCCACTCCCAACAGGAAGCCTGGACATGGGGAGAGGCCAACCTGTTTATTCTGAGGCTTCATAAGGTACATTCCTGTATTTAGTTCTTACAAGAATCCCAAGATAGATAAGTAACACCATTAGTCACTTCACTGATGAGGAACTCGGCTTAGAGAGGTAGTCTCTTGTTCCAGCAGAGATGTGACCAGGCAGAGTCCGGGCAGGATCTAAGTTCACGCCTTTGTAGCAAGCCAGTCCTGCTCGAGCTCAATTGGGATAGAAAAGGAACCAGAAAAAAACAGAGGGGTGACTGAGGCTACACACACTTCTCCCACACCCAGCCAGAGCCCAAACCCACTGGAGCCTGGACACTCTAGGGCCAGGAAAGCCCCTGGCAGAGAGTCAGTCATCAGTGACTGCCTGGATGACCTGCCCATGTCCCCTGCCTCTTCTATTCCTTTAGGGCAGCTGTGGAAAGGAAACAAAACACAGTGGGCTTCAGAGCCCATGTAATAACTCCTCTGCCAGCTCTAGAACTAACCTACTTGATTCACACATAGGCCTTTCCCAGGCTGCAGGCCAGAGTTTGTCCTGCAGAGTCTGGTCTGTGAGAGGTTCCATTTACTGAGGTACTCATAAGAGCCACGACCAAGGTGAAAGCCTTTCACCTGGCACTACATAACCCTGAACTGCTCTGAGGTATAGGTGCAGGCACCCATTTCCCCAACCCCAGGGACAGGGCTAAGGCAACTGTTGTGTTTTTCCCCCCCTGTCAGAACTACTGAACCTCAGCAGCTGAATTGGGGAAACAAAATGTCCCAGTCCTGCTTCCTTTGTTGCTTTTCTCCTTCAGCTCAGCCAAGGTCATTCTTGCTGGGGCTTATTTCACATCATATTCTCAGAAACCTGAGGAACTAAGGATTTTGAGCTCATGTTACTCTCAGATAATGCTGACAGAGGTTAGAAATGGTGGGTGGCTACAGAACCAGATTCAAACTGGATGGCTGTCAGCTGTGACAGGTGGTGAGTGCCCACACAACCCTTAGAAATTCCAGGAGCAGGGGCTGGGGATATAGCTCAGTTGGTAGAGTGCCTGCCTTGCAAGCACAAGGCCCTGGGTTCAATCCCCAGCACTGCAAAAAAAAAAAGAAAAAAGAAAAGAATATTCCAGGAGCATTGAATCTTCCCAGGGTCCTTGTGACTTTTCCCCCTTTAATCAACTTAGGACAGACCTACCCTTGAGTCATCAGGAGGGTGAGGGTGGGGTCTGAAATTAGGAGTGGCCTGTGCTTTTCTTTTCTAGTCACTCAAAGCCAGGGGTGACTGGCCCAGGAGAAAGCCATAGGCACCTCCCAGTTCCTCAAAGCACAGGCTGTGGTGCCCAGAAATAGCAAACTTTAGAATGATAATCTTTTTTGAGCCACATCACCAGCCCTTGTACAGGTTCTTACAATGTTGCTTAGGGTCTCACTAAGCTGCTGAGGTTGGCCTCAAACTTGAGATCCTTACTGCCCAGACTCCTGAGTCACTGGGCTTAGAGGTGTGCACCACTGCACTCAGCCCAGAAAAGATCTTTCTTCCTTTCTTTTTTTTTAAAGAAGGGAGAAAAGGGAAGGGGTCAAAAGAGCAATGGGTGGATGTAGGAGCAGGCCATGTCCTATGGGCAAGATCAGCATTCAGTGCCTGGCTCGAGATCTTGGGTTTCAAATACAAGCTATGGTGAGCCTGGGAACAAAGGCTGGGCTTCAGCTCTGATATGTGTAGAGCCTTAAAGACTGGCTTCCATTTGTATCACCAAAAAGCTAAGATCTGAATATCCAGTGTCACAGATGTCCCTATTCATCCAGTGGTAGCGACCTGTGCCCTGGTCCCAGGCAAGCAGGGACTGAGGGATCCTTATTACCAGGGTACTACAGTTGGAGTGGGGTTCATGCTTCATTGCTTGTCTCTCTTGCTTGCAGTTACCTGTTGGAAATACCCCTCTGTATTCTCATCCCCAGTCCAGTATGGGGCCTGCACAGGAACTTCGCAAGTGGATACAAGTGCAAAGGGAGGAGGGGCAGGTTAGGATAGCATGCAGGTATAACCCAGATGACCAGACTAGGTCAGAAAGGCCCAGGGAAATCTTGGGTCTTAGGTATAGTGCAGTACAGCTTTGAGAGGAACTGAGCCACTTCTGGCAGGGGCATTCACCCACTTCTTGCTTTTGTGGTGGAAGCAAAGAGATGGAAGACACTAGGAGCAAGGCAGTTTCCTGTAACCCACTGCCTGATCTCCAAGTTCTGGGTTGCCACCAGTGTGTACCACAACTTTTGATCACCAGACACACCAACCAGTTGCCCCTTGGTCCCAGGATCTAGGACTGTTTCATACTATACAATCCCAAATACCCGCCAAATACCCGTTTCTGGGCTTCTCAGAAACCTGGTTCTGGGTAGTGGGCAAGTGGGCCAGGGTGACCTGCAGGAAATGTGAGCAGAGTACTTCTCAGGGGAAGGCTCCAATTCTCCATCAGCCTGGCATATAAAACCTTTACTTGCTCAGTTTGGACTTTTTAAATAATTAAATACTCTGATGTGCTAATAGAGTCTTATTAGGTCCTTTGTGCATGCTCGTGAGTACACCTGAACAGTCCCAACCCACAAGAGCTAGAAGAAAGACAAACAGTCAAGAAGCTTGGACCTCCAGAAGGTTCTGTTGCCTGGGACCTTCAACAAGAAGAAACAAGGAGCTAGGAGGCTGCATCCTGACTCCTCATGGCCCAGATCAGTGATGAGTAGCTGGGACTGACCCTCTACTATTAAAACCACCACATTCAGCCACAGTGGTGCACACCTGTAATTCCAGTTACTTGGGAGACTGAGGCAGGAGGATTGCAAGTTTGAGGCCAGCCTTAGCAATTTAATGAGATCCTGTCTCAAAAAATAACTTTTTGAGTGGGGCTCAGTGGAAAAGCACCTCTGGGTACTTCAATCCCCAGGACCAAAAGATGGCCACTCTACTTCCTGAGAAGTGGAGTTGATGGCTTTGCAAGGAACAGGAGAACCTGTAGTCTAAGTTGCCCACACTGGGCATCTAGGCCAATCAGCCTTCAGGGAGGTTTCAGAGGACACAAGAATAACCTTTCTGTTGTACACAAACCAAGAGACAGGGAGGGAGAGTGAGATCTTCAAACATTTCCAGAATAAGTAAAACCTCAAGACAGTATAATATGCTCATATAGGAGAGGAACTTGCTGGGCTTTCAGTTCACCTTTCCTTGAGTGACTTGGGATTATTTACTACCCAGCACAAAGGGGTCACACTACTGAGAACAGTGTCCTAACGGTACTTGCTCAAGCCCATTGAGCACCAGGGAACCAGTCCAATTTCCATCCCCTGAAGGGCTTATTTGGGAAGATCAGGAGTTTGTAGTTCAGATTCCAGATTCTTTGAAGGTTAAAGGTAGGAGACATTGGGAATAACTTCTACATTCCTCTTTCCCCTGCAGAAAAAAACAGGTCATCAGAACTGGTGCAGCAATAGCCCAGGCTCCACCACAGTAGCTGCTTTTGCCTGTAAGCCAGGCCATCTCAGGCTCCAGAATCTGCCTGCCCTACTCTTCCAGCCACCTGTAGCTTTAACTCTGGCTTTGCAGTCTCTTTTGTGAAGCTCATCCAGGAGAGAGCAGGTCTTCCAAGTAAGTACCTGTCCTCTTTCTTGCTTCATTGACCAGGAAAGAGGACAGGTAGACAAACCTGGGAGCCAGCCCTTCACCTGCTGCCCACTTGATCCAGCAGGCAGCCTGCCACTGCTTTCCATACCATCAATACCACTAATATGGATTGGTCTGGAAAGGGTGAGAGCCTGGTGACCTGTTGTGGAGTCTCTGCTCCCAGGTCTCCAGAAGTGCAGGTGTCAGTGACCATCCTGTGAGGAGGCTGCTATCCTGGGGCCAAGACCAAGTCTGAGACTGATTGAGCCGGGAATTGGGAACCAGGGTTGAAATGAAACTGCCTTAGGGATCACCTGGGCCAGTCACATTTTGATGGTAAGAGGATGCTAAGCTCAAAGAAGGAAAGCAACCTGACTGAGGTCAGGTCATGAACTAAAAAGCGGGTCCTGACCTGTCATTCTATCCTTCTGCCTCCTGGCGCAGGACTCTCTGTACTTCAAGAACAAGGACAGGGCACTTGGGCAGCAAGGTAGCTAGGCCCTGAAAGATCTACAGATCTTCCTTGGTCACCTCACTACCCCTCAGGTTGCTTAGTGTTCTAAGGATGATCACTCTGTACATAGGTGAAGTTCCAATCCTGATTCTGCTACTGACAGGCTATATGGTGTGTCCCAGTATTCTCATTTGCAAGATGTAAGGAAATATTAAAAGCTGGTTATGACAGAAACATAAGAGAAGGCAATGTACTTGGCAGGACCTGGTGGGAGGTGAAGAAAAGAAGATTTAATAGGAGTTACAATGTGGTGATGTCCTATAGAGAGATGAAAGCCACAGGTGGAGGAAGCGGTAGTCCAGATGAGGCAAGGTGTAGCTGCTCCCAGAGAAGAGGAGGGAAGAAGCAAGGCCAGTGGGGAGGCCAGGGCACTCTGACTGGAGGGCAGGTAGGATACACACAGATTTAGCTGTTCAGACACTGAAGAGGATGAAGTACTGAGAAACATCCATTTCCTTAGATAAAGGGTGGAAGGAGAACTTCAAATGGATACATGTGAGCATTTTCCTAGGTGTGATGAGTCTATTACCACTATTAAGACAACAGATACTACTATGGTTTGTAGAATGTAATATGAAACCAGTGAATGGTCAAATTGAAAGGCATTCAGATTATAAAGAGTAAAAGTCAATCAAATGTGATTAGTACAAAACTGAATGTCAAAAATTCTAGCAAGACTTGTGGCTTTGTTCATTGAATCTCAAGGGACTAAATCCCCTGGGGACAAGAGACTACCTTTAGGGCTGGGGTTGCAGCTCAGTGGTAGAGTGCTTGCCTAGCGTGTGTGAGGCACTGGGTTGGGTTCTCAGCACCTCATATAAATAAATGAATAAAATAAAGGTCCACAAATACATGTTAAAAGAAAAAAAAAAAAAGAAGAGAGTGAGTACCTTTAAAGAGATGGCTGCCTACAGATGGTTTTTTGGATGGGGAAACTGCTGAGATGCAGTAAGGGAGCTGATACCATTCTTGTCCCAGTTCAGAATATTAACATAAAAGGTTGGGCATCCTCTACCCCCCATCTTTGGAGAAGGAAGAAGGATGCTGAGGAGGTTGAATAGGTGTGTGTGAGAGAATGCATGAGTGTGTCCAGTTTCTTCCTGTGAAAATGCAGCTGCAGCACTAGAAGCTCTCTATTCTGGTGCAAGTGGATGGAGGTTCAGAAGTGTATGGTAGTTTCCAGTCAAGACCATGCCTGTCCAATTAGAAGAAATAAGGTTTTTTCTTTTTCTTTTTTAAGTAAACCATGACCAACAAGAGAGGCTAAAAACAGGGTGCCCATATCCCCTGTGTCTCTGCTACCAACTTGGGAATTGGGCAGTCCTGAGCCAAGGTCCCAGCTCTGTTCTTCCATAGCTGGGCATCCTCAGGTAAGTCAATTGATTTCTTTGAAAAGCCTCTGCTGCCTCCACTCTAGGATGAGATACAGAGTTGTGGAAGCTCCTGCCTGGGACAAGGCAGCAGGATGCAATGAGGACAAAGGTCAGTATAATTAAGACAGATCAAACATGAAAGTTCTCAATTTACAGAGTTTTATCACTGGATTTCTTAAATAGTGAGATCATATAGGACATTTCACCAATTTACTTTCATAAGAGTGCTATTGAAGAAATGAGCAGCTGCATTCCACACAACTCATATACACATCTTGTTTGCTGCTGGCTGCATGCACAAAGCTTGATCACAAACTTAGACACTTTTATTTACATAAGACAATTCATTTTACTTTTGTAAACCTAAGGAGATAACCAATAGTTTCTCTTGCTGGTGAGAGAAGGAAATTAGTTGCCAAATGGGAATCTCAAATGGTTCACTAGGGGGATGGCCCCACTACTCCTGCTCAAGACCTTAGCAAGCAATTTTATATGCCTGGAGGGGAAGAGGGAATAGACACTTGAGTTTGAAGTAGAAAGCAGGTTTTCCTTTTCTTGAGGTCAGCTGGGAGACTTGGTGGGGAACTGAAGGGCAATAATGGGAATGAGTATATGAACAGGATTTGAATAGCAGTTCCTCAGCATCCTACTGTTCCACTAGAAGTCTTTCATACCACTGCCTCAGACATACAGACCAGACCATAGAAACCATGTGTGTGAGCTGGGGAGGATGTCACTGTAAAGATCAGGTGGGAGAAGAGCTGTCAACAAGTAGGAGAAGCCCCAGAACACTTGGGAAGAGGACAAAATTTTTTTTATTTTTTTTTTTTATTTTTGGAACCAGGGATTGAACTCAGGGGCACTCGGCCACTGAGCCACATCCCCAGCCCTATTTTGCTAAATAAAATAGAGACAGGGTCTCACTGAGTTGCTTAGGGCCTTGCTAAGTTGCTGAGGCTGGCTTTGAACTCGCGATCCTCCTGCCTCAGCCTCCTGAGTCACTGGGATTACAGGCATGCACCACCATGCCCGGCTGAGGACAAAATTTTTTTCTGATGTTGAAAACCCAATGTCATGGGTAGCATTACTACAGCAAAAGGCAGGGAAGCAGTTTATTATAAAATAAATATGCAATGCAGTTTGTTGTTATTATTATTTTTGTTTTTGTAGTACTGGGGATTGAATTCAGGGCTGCTCTACCACTAAGCTAGGCCCAATTTAAAAGTGGGCAAAGGACTTGAAGAGACATGTCACCAAAGGGGATATGACTAAACTAACTAGGCTACACCACCAACTCCTTTTATTTTTATTTTTTAAAAGTATTTTTAGTTTCAGATGGACATAATACTTTTATTTATTTCATTTATTTTATTTTATTTTTAGATTTTTTTAGTTGTCGATGGACCTTTATTTAAGTAATTTATATGTGGTGCTGAGAATTGAACCCAGGGCCTCACACATGCTAGGTTAGCACTCTACCACTGAGCACAACCCCAGCCTTATTTTATTTACTTTTATGTGGTGCTGAGGATCAAACCCAGTGCTTCCACAAGATACCACTACACACCCATCAGAATGGGGGGGGGGAATTTTATATATATATTTATACACACACACACACACACACACACACACACACACACACACATATTACTAGCAAGGATGCAGAGCAACTGGAACTTGGTATAGCCACTGTGAAAAAGAGTAGCAGCATTTTTTTTTTTTTTTCTCTTCTCTGTTTTGTGGTGTGGGAATAGAATCCAGGGCCTGACAAGTGCTAGGCAGGTACTATACTATTGAACTAAGTCCCCAGCCCAACAGTAGCAGTTTCTTAAAAGTTAAAACATTTTGATCCAGAAATTTTACTACTGAGTATTCACTTAAAGAATGAAAACTTAAATGTTTACAGAAGCTACATTCATAATCACTTAAAAGTAGAAACAACCCAAATGGTCCTTCCACAGCTGAATGAGTGGAATACTATTTAGCAGTAGAGTATCCTCCAGATCCTCACAGAACACACTAGCAGTTCCACACTCCATTTTGCTTGCTAGGCAGTATCCAAAATGACATTCTGGGGTAAAACCTCTATCCAGCTCAAATTTCCTTTGGCTAACTATACTGGACCAGTCTGAAAAAATCAAAAGCTTACATATGTATTCCTCAGGTCCTTAGGCTTCCATAAAATGTAGGGGGTGGTCCCTTTCCTCAACCACAGCAATTCCATATCTACTTACCAATCTGGAGTTATATGTAGGATTTCTTTTGAAAAGATATTAGCAAAACCTGCAGTGGTGTTCATGAAGGATCTGTACTGCTGCTACTATTCAGGACTCCCCAGAGCATAAGTGATCTGGTTATCAATGCTTAAAAATCCTTCAGTGGAAGGGCTGGGGATATGGCTCAGTTGGTAGAGTGCTTGCTTTGCAAGCACAAGGTCCTGAGTTCAATCCCAAGCACCATGCAAAAAAAAAAAAAAAAAAAAAAAAGAATCCTTCAGTGGCTTCCTGTTGCCCACAGGACAAAGACAAAAATCCCTAACACTTTGTCTATGAATGCTATTTCTCCTCTGCTGCTATCATCCCATTGCTCTCTGACATACCAGTTCCTCTTCTAGATTCTCAAATGACCTATGTTCTCTCCTGCCTTTGGGCCTTGCTCTTGCAAGGTTCCTATAACCTTTTTTGCCTGTTAACACTGATTAATCTTTCAGAACTTAGCTCATACATGCACCTTCACTGGGAAGACCTCCCAGACTACGCTGCCAAATTGTTCTTCCTTTTTATGTTTCATAGCATTTTATTTCTTCTTAGGAAAGTATATCTGTTATAGAAAAACCTGTATATGAGAACTACCACCAAAGGTTAAGGTGCTGAAAGACTGAAGAGGGGGACAAATCCAGAACTGCACAAAGTACAATGTATTAGGGACTTATGGACAGAAACATGTCTTGGGTGGCAACAAAACTGAAAGGATTCCCACCTCCTGAGGCAGGAGGAAGGGGTTTACATGCTAAGCTAGGTAAAAATGGCCCAAGACCAACTGGAGTATACTCAGGTTTTCTTTGCAAAGTGGCTGTGGAGCGGGGGCATGGGAGTCAAACTATTAATACCTCAATCTTTAGTTAAGAAGTAGTCCAAGTACAGTGGCTGGCACAAAATTCTGGGTTCTTGTGTGTGTGTGTGGTGCTTGGAATGGAACACAAGGCATGTGCTTGCTAGGCACCAGCTGTACCACTAAGCTTCATCCCAGCCCTAGGCAGAGTACCTTAACAACTTTATTCATCCAATAGGATTTTGAAAAGTGGGCCAGGGTCACCTAGCAGGTAAAAATAATGGTAATGACAAGACAGCTATTGTCATTATATCCCTACAGTGTTAGTTACCAAATGGGGGATTAATGTCTGGGTCCCCTTCTAGACGGTAAGGCCTGATGAGGGCATGCAATGAATGACTGTCCCTGGTGAAGCTGGTGCTCCCCTGCAGTATGCATAGGGCAGGCTGAAGAACTGCTTCTTCCACGGCTAACATGCCCCAAGATAACGCTGTGATAAAGACTGGGCTAAAATTTCCTAATGTGTCACCTCAGTATGGTGAAATTGTTTACCAGTTGAAAAATAGAACATTTAAAAAAAGGAATCCATTCACAATAGGATTAAAATTATAATGTACCTGGGAAGAAATAGAATTTTAAAATCAACAAAAGGTATGTGAGAACTTTATGAAGAAAATTACAAAACTTAATTTAAGGACACAAGACAAAAAAAAACAAGAGACACCTCCTTTGTTATAGGAAGAAGTATTAAAAATATGTCAATTCTTCTTGCCATTCCAATCAAAGTCAAATTTGCTTTCCTATAGAAACTTATACACATTCTTAAATAAAGAGTAAACAGTCAAGAGTAGTGAAGGAAATTATGAAGAATAAGAGGTTTGTGTTTCTGTATGTGCTAGAGGTAGGAAGCATGCTTGTTATACCAGATTCCTGATTCTAGCCCATTCATATATGGGAACTTTGTAAGTAAAAAAATCTCATTTCAAATTAATGGGAAAAGGATGACTGTGATACTATGATACATGTATTTTGGTTTTTTAACATGGTTCCTGGTTTGTAACTCTCTCCCCAAAGAAGGCCTGAATTTCTCTTCCTAAGGCAGGCTACAAAAACTAATCTTCCTCTGCCTCTCTGTCTGTGAGCTGGCCATAAACAAATTCTCCAATCTGATAGTAGACCACCAGAGAGGAAGGAATGCTGCAGACAGGCCAAGAGCAATCTGAACGCACCTTGCTGGATTTCCCACTCAAGTCTATTTGTATTAGATAACACCCTTTTTGTTCGGTCACATTTCTACACAGATGTCCAAGCTTCACTCATACCTATGTGATGAAGTCTCCATAAAAACTCAAAAGGACAGGGCTTAGAGCACTTCCAGACAGTCCAACATGTAGAGATTTCTGGAAGGTGGTACACTGGAGAAGGCATGGAAGCTCTGCACCCTTTCCCCATACCTTGCCCTCAGCATCTCTGTCTGTATCCTTTGTAATATCCTCTATAACAAACCAGTAAACATGTTCCCCTGAGTTCTGTGAGCCACTCAAGAAAATTGATGGAATCCAAGAAGGGTGTGTGGGAACTCCAATTTACACTCAGTGGATCAGAGCACAGGTAAAACAACCTGGGCTTGGGCCTGGCATCAGAGGGGCAGCAGTCTTAGGAATTGAGCCCCAACCTGTGAGATCTGTCACCATCTCCCAGTGGGCAGTGTCCAAACTGAACTAAATTAGAGGATGCCTGGCTGGTGTCCGCTGCTGCTGGACTGCTTGGTGTATGTGTAGAAACTTCCATAGCCCAGTGTCAGAAGTCAACTCTGTTGTGACAGTATAGTAGGAGAAACTGTTTCAGTCTGTCTTTCCTACCCAACAACCTAATCAGTAAATGGGACTGAAATATTAAAATGGAAAAAGAAAGTGAAAACCCTACCCTACATCCTGATCAAAAATAAATTCAGTTGAAGATTTTATGTTTAGAAAAAAAATAGACCTTATGACCTTGGAATAGAAATGATTTTTCATAGACTAAAATACCCAAAGTATGGGGGAGAGATTGATAAACATGACATTTAAATATGTTCATACTAAGGACTAGGGGTATAACTCAGTGGTAGAACATGTTTTTATTGTGCTCAAGTTCCCTGGATTTGATCCCCATCATCACAAAGAAAAAGGTTAAGAGTGAGTCTGATAGGAAGAAGATACCTGAAAGCCTATAAAACTGACAAATATTAGTGAACAGAATATATAAAGATTATCTATGAATCAAGCAGGAATGCACATGGTGGCACACTCCTATAATCCTAGCAACTTGAGAAGTTGGGGCAGGAGTACCACAAGTTCAAGGCCAGCCTCAGCAACTTAGCAAGATATTGTCCCAGAATAAAAAATAAAAAGGGCTGGCAATGTAACTAAGTAGTAAAGTGCCCTAGGGGGGTTCAATTCCCAATCCAAAAACAAAAACCAAATTCTCTATAAACCAATAAAAAAAAGTGGGACAAGATATGTACAAATAATTCACTACATGTACCAAAAAAGGGCCTCAAATTTATACTTTTATGTTCAAAGTCACTAGTAGTCAGGGAAGGCAAATTAAAATAGTGCCATTTTACACCTATTATAGGTACTAAAATTTTAAAGACTCCAGATTAGGTTTTTTTCAAAAGAAAGAAAAAAATTGATCTTGTGCAACTCTAGTTTTTTATTGCAGTAACAGGAGGTAGCAGAGCTGCAGGGAACACTTGGGTCTTGGCTGCTCAGTCCAAGTTGTCCAGAAGGCAGCAGCAACAGAGCGCAGTCCAGCATGCGGCCAGGAGTGCCGTGCACCCGCTGTCCGTCTTCCTTTCCTGTTCCATCACGTACACTGAGGGGCAGGGAGGGCGGGGCAGGCAAGGGAGAGAGAGACCCAGTCAGAGGGGACTTGAAGAGGCAGCACTTACCACACTGCATGGAGACTTGTTCATGCTAGACTGTTAGCTCCATGAAGACAGGGCAGGAGTCTGGTCCACTGCTGTGTCCCTACACCAGTGTCTGGCACACATCAGGTACTTAGCAGCTGTCAGACCAGTTTCCTGTCACCTCAAGCTATGAAACCCAATCCAGCACCTCATCTGATGCTATCCAGTGATCTAATTTGCAGCAAACTTCCTTGCCCTGAGCCCTACCCCAGCAGCCTGATGTGACAGGAAGCCTTAAACAAGCTTCATTTAATCCTTACAACAGTTCTGTGTACCTATCATTATGTAACTCCCCTACACTGTTAGCAGGAGTATGATTTGAGGAAATCTCTTTGTTTTTTGGTACTAGGATTAAATCCAGATGTGCTTAACCATGAACCACAGTCCCAGGCTCTTTTAAAAAATTTTAAATTTTGAGACAGGGTCTCACTATGTTGCTCAGGCTGGCTTTGAACTTGTGATCCTCCTGCCTTGGCCTCCCAAGCTGTAGGAATTATAGGTGTGTGCCCAGCAAGGAATTATAGGTGTGTGCCCAGCAAGGAAACCTCTTTGAAGGGGAATTTGGAGGGAGGGAAACAACTTTTACCCAGAAAATCTATATCTAGAATTTACAGAAATAATTGCCCTGGTGTTCAAAGATATACATCAAGTAAGATTGCTGCTACATCAAAACAACTCCAAAGCAGCAACAATACCAGTGTCTACCCATTGGAGTTCAACTGGCTAAACTGGCAGACCATGTAATAGAATACCAAACATCCATTAAAAAGAACTAGGTAGTTCTATGTGACCAGTAGTTTAGGCAGGGGTAAAAGCAAAGAATATAGCAGTGTTTTTTATTTGTGCAAGAAGGACACACATTATCTCTCTGAAAAGAAGACAAGAAACTAAAAGGTCAGAATGTGGGGAAGAGGTAAAGGTTTTCACTTTGTATTTTTTTGTTTTTCTCAAAGTCAGCCTTGTCTTATTCCAAAGCCACCCTCAAAGCCACTCCTCTACAGTCCCTGCTGGAGTCCTGCCATCAGGACAGCATCTGTACCGTTTTAGCACACTCTGACCCTTTCTAGCTTCTCCCCAAGTGCTGGCTGTAGGGCATGTGGGGACTGACCTGGGCTCCTAGCACCAGTGGTCCTGTCCTCTGTCCTAGACTGCCTCCCAAGTCACTGTTACCTAGACACCTCACTCGCCCCATTCCACCCAACCTGAACTGACCCAGCCTCTCCCAACCCCTAGTCTTATGAGATATGCCTTACATTCAGTTCTCACTCCTCTCAGGACTTGCTGCCTCTGTTAGCCCTGGGTGATCTCTGGGACTCCTCCTGGGCAAACCTAGCAAGCAGGAGATGCCATCAAACCACCATTCAACCCAGCACAGAATTCAGAGTCCAGAGAGCACCCCTACCCTGTGCCATTCCTAAGGCAGAGACCATGTGAGTAAAAACACCTTCCCCACCCCACGCCAATCCCAAACAGCTCTTTGCCAACATTCCTTTTGTACCTACATCCCTCTCCAGCAATACCAGTTGGCAGCATTTCAGAATTTACCAAACCAACCCCAGCCTCTTCTTTCTGGAAATGGGTAGAGAGTCAGAAGCCCACCTGATCCAGGTCCTATGAAGGTACCAAGGAGCAGGCCCAGTCAGTGGTCCCTAGTTCCCCTCTCTCTGCTCAATGACTCTGACCCCCATGCGCTTCTCAGCAGGCCCACTCCATCTTACTCACTCGGCTCCTCTCTGCCCTGCTGGCCCAGAACCTTAGCAGTACCCTTGTCAGGATCTTCAGTGCCTACTTTTCTGGCATGCCAAAAGTAGTACTCCTGGACTTCTCTCACCAGCAACACTGTCATCGGGCACATCCTGTCCCTTGTCCTGCAAACATCTCCACATGTTTCCTGTGCCTGGTCCTCCACCACACCCTTGAAGCTAGGATATGGGACTGAAGCCTCCCAGCCAATGCATCTGCCTACTGCTCCTAGACTCAGCCCTCATCATCCTTTCTGTCCTCACCACTGGACTCAAGTCTGTCAAGTCCTGCACATTTACAGGTAGAGAACACATTGTGATCTCATTTTATGGAGGAGGACATCACTTCAGAGAGGGTTACATAGTTTGTCCAAAGTAAGCTAAAAAGGAGCATTCACATACCAGTTTTCTAATCCCTCTGCAGCATACTCTCATGATTCCACATTAACTACCTATCATGTCACTCTTTTACTCCAACACCCAGATTCCTACTCCCTAGAGCACTTTTTCCTAGACTGTTCAGTCAGCTTCCATAGATGCCATGGGTGTCTCTGGCATGTTCAGCAACCCTAATACCTAGCCTACCAGGGCTTCAGATGCCTCAGAGCCAAATCCCTTTGCATGTGCCAAGACCTGGATTGGACCTATTTGCCCCACAAGGTAGGCTACTTCTTAGCACAGCACAGGCCTGGCTCAGCTGACCTGGGAGAACAGGTCCTTTCAGATCTTCCAGTGCTCCATGGAAGGCCACACCTCCTCTTCATGTAACTCAGGGAACTCAATTCTAGGCACATGCACAGTAAAAAGGCAAGTGCTTGACTGACTAATAATCCAAAGAGAAGTGTTAATTCTGTGTGGTGAAATTCCCCTCTGCTTCAATCACCATGCCTGCACCTGGAGGTTGCAGAACTGGGTGAGGCTGGGTGAGGACAACTCTGCCATGAAGAGGCCAGAGCCTGCTTGTGGCTGGATTTGGACAGCAGAGGCAGAGCTGCCATGAACACTAACTGTACTACAGTAGGTGGGAGTGCATGAGCAAATCTCTCCAGTGGGCAGACTGCCCACTGTAGACCAACAGGCTGATCCTCTGTGTAGGAGGTCAAAAATGCCAAAAGACAACGCTAGCTTTGTTCTTAGACAACCAATGTCCCTGTCTCCCCAGCCCTTCTCCCGACTACAGGTGTGTTTCACAATCTCCAGAGGAACCTGAGGTTCAGCAGGAAGCAGTGGGTGGGGTGTGGGTGGAAGAGACAGGAAGTTCTTGCAACCTTATGGTAATTGAAAGTTCAGAGAAAGAAAAAAAGGAAGGAACCCTCCTTACCTGATACTGAATATGAATGATGTGTAGCATATATTTTGGATTTCTTCCATGTTTCCTGGCTCATAATTCCCTCCCCAATGCTAGCAACAGAAGCTAGAATTTCTCTTCTCCAAGGAGCATTATAGAAATTCTAACTTCCCTGCCATTCTGTCTTGGTATTGGCCATAAAAAAAATTCTCTGAACTGGGCATGGTGGGGCAGCCTGTTATTTCAGCATCTCAGAAGCTGAGATAGGAGGATGACAAGTTTGAGGCCAAAGTGAGCAACTTAACAAGGTCCTCAACAACTTTACAAGAACCTGTCTCAAATTTTAAAAATAAAAAGGATCAGGATCTAGCTCCATGATAAAGTAGGTCATAAGACCCTCCTCATTCCAGAGGGTCCTGCCCCATACCCTGGAGGAAGGACCCTTCTCTCTAGTCACATTTCTACACAGTTGTCCACGCTTTAGTCGTGCCCATAAAACAAAGTTTCCATAAAACCCAAAAGCCAGGTGTGGTGGCACAGGCCTGTACTCCCAGTGGCTCCAGAGGCTGAGGCAGGAAGATTGTGAGTTTAAAGCCAGCCTCAGCAAAAGTGAGGTGCTAAGCAACTTAGTGAGACCCTGTCTCTAAATAAAATACAAAATAGAGCTGGGGATGTGACTTAGTGGCCAAGTATCCCTGAGTTCAATCCGGGGGAGGTTCTTCAAGGGTGGTGCCTGAAGAAGGCATGGATATGCAACGTGATACATACATTCCTTCATCTATATCCTTTGTTAACATCTTTCATAACACACTGGTAAACAGAAGTGTTTCCCTGAGTTCTTTGAGTTACTCAATCAAATTAACCCAAGGAGAGGGTTGTGGGAACTCTGACTAATAGCAGGTCAGTCAGAAGTACAGGTAAAACTTGGGGGCTTAAGGCTGATGTTTAAAGGGGGCAAACTTGCAGGACTGTATATCTCTATAGGTAGACAGTGTCAGAACCAAATTGGATTAGAAGACACTCAGGCTTTTACAGAACTGCCTGCTTGCTTGCTAGTAGGGAGAAACTGCCATCACTTCTGAGGTCACAGAAGTCTATGTGGACTGCTATGGTGCAGGAGCAGAGGAAAGATAGGGACTTTGTTTACTAACACAGGGAGTGTCCCCAATTCAGGTCACAATTCCAAAAGACATCTTGTTCTATTTTAGTGGGAAGGACCACAATCAGGATTTCAGAATAGGGATTTTAATAACATCAAATTGGATTTAAATACAGGGTCATTGGCCTGGCATGGTGGCACCCACCTACAATCCCAGTAACTTGGGAGGCTGAGGCAGGAGGATCTTAAGTTCGTGGTCAGGACTTAATGAGACCATACTTCAAAATAAAAAATAAAAAAGTGTTGGGATGTAGCTCAGTGGTAGAGTGTCTCTGGGTTCAATCTCCAGTACCAAAAAAAAGTAAAAAAGAAAAAAAATTTTAATTAATGAGTCGAAGATGCAGCTAAGTGGTAGAACACCTGCCTAGCATGCACAAGATCCTGGATTCAATCTGCAGTATTGCTTAAAACAAACAAACAAACATACATAAATAAATTTATTTTATTTATTTTAGCAGTTTCTTCTGCTATAAAATGGGGTAATCCTGGTAATCTGTACCTTATAGAGTTGCTGGGAAAATGAAAAGATCACGCATGTAAAATGCTTAACACACTGTAAAGCATTCAAGAAATACTCACTGCTGTTATTACTATTACTCACAAGAATATGACCTATTAGTAAATCCACTCCCCTTACCTAGTGAAGAGTTGGCATCTTGTAGACAGACCTAGACAGGGGAAAGCAAAGGAAGCTCACCTGGATTCTGGGGAGATCAGCTAGCCCTTCACTACATGTTGACAAGAAGAGTTCCAGTGCAAGGTAGGGATGTACCCAAAGCCATTATGAGGGAGCAGAGGATAACCGGAGGTAGGGCTCTAGCACTGGAATATCCACGGCAGGAGAATATAAGAATGCTGCATGGCGACTGCCAGGAATGCAAGGCCCTGCCTGTGTGTACATACTTCTATCAGTGCAACTAAGGCATACTCATGTCACTTTCCTTTGGCCTCAACCAACCACGTGGTGCCAGAGCTCAGGTTACATCTTTGGAAAGTATGATACTCGGAAGGCCAGGTAAGGACCAGGACAGAGCAGCTTTCAAGGTTAGGGGATAGGGAGCTCATACGCTGAGTCCGTATCATGGGAACAATCAGGAGGGCAGCACAGGGTCCGTATCATGGGAACAATCAGGAGGGCAGCACAGGGACATCTGTATCCTGACTGACAGGTCAATGCCTAGTAAAAACCCACCTCACCTCCTGAAGGCCTGGACACCCCAGGCAAATGTTGGCACCCCAGTTGGAAACCACACCATGGCCTGCCTACACCTGCCTAGATCACCTGCCAGGCCTGTCTTCCATGGATCCTGAATGGGCAGTGACACCTGTGAGTAGAGGTGATTCCTCACCTCCAGAAACTGGTCTGGCTGCACGCTCTTTAAACAATTCTTCATTCTTCTCTCCCTGCCCCAGGGCAAAGAAGTACCCCCAACCCCCAGATCAGCTCCAAAAACAGCTGCCTGATTCATTAGCAGGCCCCTCCTAGGTTGAGGCCAGAGACCCAGGTCAAAGTTGAGTTACCCTGTGAAAAGCTCCTCTTCCCTCAGTGAGATCTCCTGCTCCTCTGAGAGGCATCTGATCTGACAGGCTCTTCCCTTCATCCTCCAGCATCCAGAACAAACCCAAATAAGACTATCATCAGGGAAATAACATGGTGGCCATGGTACTAAGCAGGTATTGGTTCCTTTTCTTCACTTATCCAGCTGGGACCTGTCAGACACTCCTTCCTTCCTGGTTCAGGCTCTAATTTTGCTCTGTCCCTGACTTAGCCTGTCCCTGTTATTTCTCAAAATCTCATTTTGTCTTTACCTGCAAAAAGTGGGATTGATAGTGGTGCCAAAGATGAAAATTCATTGGCAATCAAATGTCACCTGATCATTCTCCCTCCCACCCCAGCAGCCATGTGCCAGAGTACCAGGAGAAGCTGGACTAGCCTCGAGAAGAGCCCAACAGAGAAGCAGCAGGGGATCTGAGATCCTTCCTCCTCCTCTACTTCTTCTGGCTGGATCCTGCCCACCATCTGGGGGCTCCAGGCAGCCTGGCCAAGCGGCCTTTTCCCTCTCCCACCAAAGCTCCTGCTGACTCAAAGTTCCTGACAGCACGCTCTAATTTTAACTATTCAGAAAGAGCATTAAAAACAGAAGAATAAAGCATGGAGGCAGAGAGTGGCCCAAGGAAGTACTGAGATGATAAAGGCCAGTCCATGCTGTACAGCATCCAGAACAGAGAACACTATGAATAGAACAGACTTTCACTTTGTATGCCAGTGAGGTTTTCCTTCATATGCTTGTCAGGAGAATAGAATGAAAAAACAGAAGTGTCTCAGAAACATTTCTATCTGCCCTAACTAGACTCTAAGTTCTTCTGATGTGGGGAATAAGCTTTCTCCACATATTGCCCCACAGGGCCTGAAACAGGAGAAGGACAATGTGGACTTCATGGGAACCGTGAGCAGGCAGTATCAGTCTACACAGGCTGCACAGAAAGCCTTGTAGCAGGGACAGGTGACTATAGGACAGTGGCAGTGGCAGGGTCCCTGCACTACTTGGAAGGGCTGCATGGTCCATAGTCTAGGTACTTGTCATATCAGGGGCTCAAAGCCTACCAGGACACTGGGACTGTTCTGAGTGTCCTTAGCTATGCAGAAGTTTGAGTGGGCTCATTGTGGGTCTAGGGAATTTCCAGTAAGAAATTAACACAGAAAATAATCACATGCCCATAAGACAAGGGTTTTGTAACCTGCCATCTTCACTTCCTTACTGTCCAGCAAATACAACAGAGGGACATTGGTTAAGGAAGCCTCATTTAGAGGTAGGGAGACTCATGACAGGACAGTGTATCCATGAGAAGCCCATTATCAGCCAGGTGTGTTAGTGCACACCTATCATCCTAGCTACTCCAGAGGCTGAGGCAGGAGGAACACAAGTTCAAGGTCAGCCTCAGGAACTCAGCAAGAACCTGTCTCAAAGTCAAATAAAAAGGGCTGTGGATGTAGCTTAGTGGTAGAGAAATTTCCTCACATGTGCAAGGCCCTAGGTCCAATCCCTCCCAGTACTGAAAAAGAAAAGAAAAGAGAAAGAAAACCCATTATCTCCCCAGGTGTGATCTTAGCTGGTGCAGGAAAAACCAGTTCAGTAACAAGTCCAAAAGGCCAAGGTATTTCAGAAATGTATTTTACTTTCCTAGGAAAAAAATTACATTTAATTCCAGTAATTCTACATGTTGTACAAGAACTGGATGAAACAAAAGCACATTATCAGAGCCACCAAACGGGGGATAACACCATGCATGCACAGTGACCTTGTCTTCAACAGGCTCATGGTTTCAGGCTCCTAAATGGAGTCAGATCTGGGGAAAGGTCAAAAGGCCAGTCCTACTCAGGTCAGGAAAGAGGAGTGTGCTGCTGTAGTAAGTTATAATCTAGCTCAGTGCCCATCACCAAGTGTCAACAGGGGGCCTACACAATCACAAGGAAGCGATAAACTAAAGCATAGTTAATGAAAGGTGATACATAAAACTGGAATCACAGCATGTTGCAAAAGCCTATCCAATATCAAAATGAAGTGTGATGAAGCATGATGTTGTGAGTGACGAGTTGTGATTATGCTGGAGTCTAATATTAGAAGGTAAGTAAAGTTGACTTTTGGTCTAAATGCCTAGCCCTCAGTAGAGAAGGGTGATTCATCAGTAACTAATCTTGAAAGACATCTCACTTTTTGAGCTTTAAAAACCTTACCCAAAAGAACTGAAAGCAGGTCCTTGAACAGGTATTTGTATAACCACATTCGGTATAGCACTGTTTACAATAGCCAAAATGTGAAGCAACCCAAGTATCCACTGATGGATGAATAAATGAAAGGTGGTACAGCCATACAACAGAATATTACTCAGCCTTAAAAGGGAAGAAAATTCTGACATATGCTATAGCATGAATGAACCTTAAAGACGTTATGCTAAAAAGACAGTCAGACAAGAATAAATACTGCGTGATTCCGTTTATATGAAGTACCTAGAGTACAAATTCATAGAGACAGAGCAGAATGGTGATTTCCAGGGAACAGAGGGAGGGGAGTACAGGGAGTGGCTGTTCAGCAGGTATAGAGCTTCAGTTTGGGAAGATAAAAAAAAAAAAAAGTTTTAGAGAGAATGGTAGGTATGGTTGCATCACAGTGTGAATGTACCAAAGGACTACACATTCAAAAATGATTAAAATGTCAACTTTATGTTATGGATATGCGACTACACACATAAAGGTCTTTATTCTTTAATATTCTGCTTATTCATGAAGATTCCAGGCACCTCAACACCCTGGGGAGGTAACACCAGAGCTGAACTGTGCAGGAGGAAACTCTCTAAGTTGGTGGCTCGGGGACATTCTGTTCCAGCAGCAGTTTCAGTTCTCTTCAGTTTGGTAGCATGGATCAATCCTGCAGTCCCTAGGGCCAGCCTGGACCCCAGCCAGCCAAACACATGTCATGGTCACCAAAACACTAATTCCACTCTGCCTGTCTGTGTAGCCCACCTGCCTCTGCAGACTGTTCCAGGTTGCACCAGCTAGCTCTCACATCCCGCACACATGCGGGGGGAGAAAGAAAGGAGGGTTGCTGACACTTGGCTCCATCTCCCTCCCACCTTACATGCCCACCTCTTGTTTTCCTGATGTAGCCAAACTTGCAGGAGAGTCAGAAATAAAAGACATTGTCCCTCACTCAGGCAGTTCATGGACCACTTGGAAAGAAGGGACATAAACCTATCTGAGGAAGTGTATGGTCACATGCCAAATTGGGAAGGACCAATCATAAACACAATTGGAATTCAGAATCAGGACAGATTGTTTCAGTGAGTTCAGGTGGGAGGAATGTCAATCTTACAACTGCCCCACCTTCCTTTTTCTTCCCTTGTGCAGTTACAAAAATTTTAAATGATGGCTAGTTAATGGCTCACCAAGAAGTGGGCAACACCTTACACTGGCCCTGGCTGCCACAGTCAATCCTTATAGCCCTAGCTTCTCTCCTTTTTTTACGATGCTAGGGATAGAACCCAGGGTCCTACACGTGCTAGGCAAGTGCCCCACCACTGAGCTGCATTCCCTGCTCTGGCTGCTCTTGACTGATAGAGCCATCATGGCCTGATGGCCCCTTTTCCCCAGAATGGAATAGTAATGAGGGTGGGTAAGGCATGACCCTTTCCAGAAGAAGACATGCATAAATGAGAGAATCACAGAAACAAAGCAAGAAGAGTGGAACAAAAATACTAAGTGACTCAGAGAACCACAAACCCTCAATGTCAGAGGTTCTGAATATAAGATAACTACTGCCAAGATTTTAGAAGGCTAAATAGAAACCAGAAAAATAATTATTTTCTTGGTTTTCAGGCACTGGGTTATAAGGAGGGAAAAGGAGAGGTTACTGTGAAGGGAGCTGGCTCTTTGGACCTTGCCCAAATGGGCAGAGATCACCAAGGAGGAAGCTATTGGTTTTGCCAGTTAATGCCCAGGCACAGGCTGCTCTGTTATCGGCAAAGTCAGCCTGACTCATATTGAGTGCCAGCCTCAGGAGTCTCATTCAAATAGTACTTGCTGCATTTTCTAAGAAGGCAAACACTGCCCTATCATTTTTACTGGACACAAAGCGTGTTTTATCTTAGGTATACAGACCATAACTGGCTTCTACCAGTACCAGATTCTCATGTTACTGATTAACAGCTCCGCAGATACATTTATGCAAAACACCCCAGGCTGTTTTCTTCCTCTACTGGCAGGCTTAATTTTATGCCAACAGAAACAGTTGTGTTTTCTCCTGAATGCATGTCAGTTTAAAGCCCAGCACACAGTGAGTTCTGAGGCCAGGGATGGGACAGAATGACTGATCTTCATGACCATGGTGAGACTGTGATATACAGCACACCTCACTTGTAAAGACTGTCCCCCACATCTCCCCTCTACTTTCTGAGCACACTGGCCACTGCTTCAGAAGGAAAAAGGTTACCCTCGCAGATCTGGAAAGAACTTTGGGGCACTGGGACCCTGCCAAGTGACTCTTGGCAACTCTGTCGTCACACAGCACTGCCACAAGCTGACACCCACTCAAAAACAAACTGTAAAAGGCCTGAAAGCCACCACCTTACCTACGTAGACATACTTATTTGGCAAATATGAGGCCAGAAATGTCCCCAACAGAGAAAGGAATGTGGAAGGAATGCCTGGTTTTCGGGACTGTGACTAGAACTCTGCTAGCCTGGGTGACAGGGCCCGAGTTTAGGGAAACAACTCCTTCCAGTCACCTCTGTCAGTTTTGTCACTGAAGGCAGATCAAGAGTCTCCAAAATTATGACCAACCATTTTTCCACTAAAATAGGCTAATGGTTGCCATGAAAATCCTTCAGTGAAAAACTAAGTGGGCTTGACCTTGTGGAGGGGTCAGATGTGTAGGGAACCTCCAATATGCCAGGAAGGCAGAGGCATCCGATTTCTCCCCATCCACTGAGCATAGCTCAGCTACGCAAAATAGTGGGTTTATTTATAGCATCACTGGTTAAGTTTGGAGAAACCCAAGACAGAGCAGAAGCACTCTCAGACTCTGAAAGCCCAGCACACTGCATACTCAACCTGGGGGACACGCTTGGACAGGCTGTTTGCAATGCTGAGGTCATCATCTGCCCAGATCACAGTACAAGCAGACCCACTCTCTTGGCCTGGAAGCCTGCCAAGGAACATAATGCAGAGGTAGGAGAGCACTAGAGTTTGACACCCTAGGGTCCAGCCTCAATGCCACCTTGAGTGTGTGACAAATTTATCCAGCTTTAACTTCCTCACCTGTAAAATACACTTATTCCCTCACCACACTCTTAAGGGACTTACTGAGTTAATCTACACAAACCAGTGCCTAGTTCACTGCAAGGATTCAGTGTATGCTAGCTGCTATTGTTACTTCCAAAACAGAGACCTGATGGATGGAAAACAGGGCTCCCAGTGGCTAAGACACCTGGAAGCAACATGAGCATCAGAAAGCTGGTAGATGCTACAAACAGTTCCATTTTACACAATGAGCTGAGGTCTTTTTGAAAACCAAACAAAGGACAAGGAAATGGAGTAAAAGAGGTATTTCCCCATGATACTGCTCATGAACGCCAGGCTTCTGGGTGACAATCCAAGAAGACTGAGGGCACTACCACCCAGAAATATTCATAACCACATGGCCACCCTTGTTACCTATACCCACCATACCAGCAGGCTGGCACTGGCTGTCACTAAGAACCCCATACCACTGGCCTCACCATTTTCTTCTATGACTGAAGAAGAGAATGATTCCTCCCAGAGGAACCCTGGTGACCCTCACCTAATTCTACCTAGATAAAGATGCTAAGGGCTCCAATGCATGGATCACTCTATGCCCATGACCTAACACAGAGCAGTCCATAAGCCCAGCACAAGGGAGACACCAAATGAATGAATACATGAACAATTTGCTTTGCACCCATTACCTCCACTGGAAATACTGTTTTAAGCCTGCATGTAAGCAAGCTGCAAATATGGGCTTAGTTGGCGACTCACTGAAGCAACTGCAAAGTGTTCATAAGAAAATGCATGAAGAACCAAGCAGCCTCCAGCTCTTAGGAAGGTACTTACCCCACTTCTATCAATTCATACCCTTCCACTGAGATCTTGACATGCCCCAAACTTTCCAGAAAGGGGCTGAAGTCTGTCCTTGGCATTACTTTATATCATGAGGGAACAATGTGCCTAGGAGATCTGAGGGTCAAGCCAACAAAGGAAGCTCAGAGTCCCAAGTCATTAGGCCAAGGAAAGTGGGCCCTGTGGCCACAGAATGCACCTTCCTAACAGGGGCACCTTTGGAACCTTTCCTTCAGATCTGCAGCTCTAGTACACCCTGTCCACAGCCCCAGGGTGTTCATGGTTATTACCCACAGGCTGACAGAGGGACTTGGACAGGACTATTTTGGAGGCTCAGAAAGAAGGGAGAAGAATATTAATCCTTCAAAAAATACTCATGATACACATATTGTCACAAGCAAAAATCCATTTTTACTCATTAAGAACAACTCACAATAAATGCAGTCTTACACATTCCTCCAAGCTAGGCAAGTGCTTGTGGGCTGGGGGTGTATGTAGCTCACATCAAAGTGCTTGCCTAGCATGGGCAAGACCCTGAGATCAATCTCCACATATCAGAGGGAACCCAGATGCTATTTTTTAAAAAGTCTAATGGAGATCCACCCCCTTCTTTCCACCAAGAAAAATGCAATTGAAAAGCATCAAAATCTTTTGTAGAGTATTTTCAAGTTATATTAAGCAGGTATGCCCCTGGGAGAAGTGTCTGGTGCCTAGGATCCCAAGGAGAAAGTTCAGGTGAGAACAAAAACAAGAGAGTGTGTGTGGTGAGGGTGGAGAGGGCTCTACTCCCCCGCCCCCTTCAGAAAGTTTCTGAAGTCTAAAAGGTAAAGAATGGTCAGGGCAACCCTAGGAGATGCTATCTTTTCCAGTCAGAATGCCAACCTAAGTATGCAAGTCACCTTTGATCAAATGAGGGAAAGGCCACTGAGCTCAGCAGGAAAGGAAAAAGGAGGGGAGTAGTACTGGTCTCTCTAAATCAAAAGGGTAGCAGCCCTGAACAGCACATAATAGCAAGCTTCCTGGTGTGAGGTGATAAGACTTTTCATAAGAGTTGATAGGAAAGTAAATATTTGCTGGAGAAGAGACCCACTCCCACAGGGAGACAGGCAAGACTACACCACCAACCAGGGCAGAGACACAAATACTGCCAGGATCTACTCTGTGGACCCCTGGTCCCTCCCAGCCTGTTGGTTTAGCTTATAGGACAGGAGCAAGGTCCTTTTCATCTCTTATCCCCAAGGTCCAGCTCTTACAGATTCCGGCTCATGGATTCATAGGTTATTCTTAATAGTCCATTTAGGTAAATGAAAGTCCCATACCCTCTCTATGGCTCAGTTTCCTTACCTGAAAAATGAAGATAATAACAGTACCAACTTCTCAGGATTATTAGAAAGATTATATGAAATAGTCTTTGAAAGGTAGTTAGCACAGTGCCTGGCACAAAACAGAGAGAAAATAAATTGTGGCTGTCATTCTATGGCTAGGGGGAAAACATAGCATGAAGTCAGTGGTGTGAAACTAACTTCTGAAATGGAGAACTCAGTGAAAACTAGTCCCATTTTGTGTGTGTCTGTGTGTGTGTGTTTGTGTTTGCATTTGTGTGTGCACACAGTACTGGTAATTGGACCTAAGGACATTTTACCACTGAGCCACATCCCAAGCCCTTTTTGTTTTTTATTTTGAGACAAGAGTCTAAGTTGCCGATACTGGCCTCAGACTTGCAATCCTTCTGTCTTAACTACCCAAATTGCTGGGATTATAGTTGCACACCACCGTAACTGGCTTTGATATGCATTCTTGAAGATTCATGCTCTCAGAGGCCAAGATGCAGCTGAGGATAGACTTGACAAATTTAAATGAAAACAAAAACGCCAGAATACATAACACTTTCATATAGTATTAAATATAATACTGCAAGTACATCCCCTGAACAGAGACTAACACACTAGATGAGTTTCAAAAAGGGTTGCATCATAAAAAAAAATAAAAAGTATATCAAAATTCTAAATGCTGTCTCTAGATAGTAAAATTATAGGTATTATTTACTTTTTAGAAAGAAAAAAAAATTTTGGCAGTGCGGGGATTGAACCTATATGGCTATGAGGCCCACACTTCACCTCTGAGCTACATATCCAGCCCAGGAAGATACAGTTCTATTAGTTAAAAAGTTTTTTTTTTAAGTCCTGGTACTAGGGATTGAACTCAGGGGTGCTTTATCACTAAGTCACAACCCCAGCACTCTATTTGTTATTTTGAAATAGGGTCTTACTAAGTTGCAGAGGCTAGACTTGAACTTGCAATCCTCCTGCCCCAGCCTCCCAAGTCACAGGCATGCACTACCACACCCAGAGGCAAAAAGTTATTTTCAAATAAGTGGCCAGGTTTCTCCCTGAGAACCTGAGTATAAGAGGACAAGAAGCTCTGGAGTGCTAGCAGAGCTGAACTAAGCAGGGCTTGGGAAGAAACCAACTCTCTGGTCCACTGATCATTCTGGATTTGATTCTCACACTGTCACTGTCTGTTCAGCTAAGTCCTCATCCAGTGATGCAGACACCAGTCCTTGCTATCTTCTTTATCGGCAATCTAATTATAAATAACCCTGTGTCATATGCCAACTTTTAGAGCATCTTAACTCTGGGGAACCACACAATAAGTAGAATGCAGACCTTTTCAAAAGGTACCAACTTCTATCAGTGTAGCCAGTTCTTCTGAGTAACTTCCATGAAAACCCAAGGGAAGCTTCAGAAAATGAAAAAAGCTGTCAGTTGTCAAGAGGTTCCTCCTCAGGTTTCCCATGTGGCTAACCACACTGACCACTGGGAGGATGGTAACAGGTGCCTCTGGGCACTGTGCCACACAGGCAGCCAGTGTGGTGAGAGCCACATCACCCACACAAGCCCTGGAGCTTGGGCCACTCCAGTGCAGCTAATGCTCCACTGCTATTTGGAAGGGTGCATCCTAGGGGAAGATCCCCATCACCCTGAGCATTCCCCACACTAACGCCCTACACAGTGAACTTGTTCTGCAGAAGGGAGCTCCCACAGGGAGGTCCCAACAATGCCTGCCTGACTCCAGTCCTTTTGGGAGTGACCTATTCTAACCAGCGGCACCTTGCAATTTCCCTAACTACCTTTTTCCCAAAGCAGTATTTTTTTCCTTGCCACCAAGCCAATGTGCTAATTGTTTACAACAGCCTAACCAAAAGCTATGCAAGAGATGAAGGGACTGTGTGTGTCATGTTTGCAAGATGGGGTAAAACGTATTAGACATATTAGAGCAGAAGACACAGGCTGCACCCAGGTAGCAGAGGGCTAGGAACAACAATGAGAAAACCGATCTGAAAGCAGGAAGATTTCAAAATACCTTCTATTTCCCCAAGCTAGCCAGGTCTGGCCAACACAGCCTGCTCCCAGCCAGCAGGCACCAGCCAGCTGAGGAAATGGGATCTGCACAGAGCGGTTGTCTTTTCATACTCCATTACCTCAGACTGCCGTGCAGGCCAAGGCGTTCAGAAGGCAAGGCAGAGTGTTTTGTATAAAGTACCTGACTAAAGCAGATTGTATCTCTATTCCCAAGAATATGGAAGAAGCTGAGACCATCTTTAGGAATCGATAGTCCCCTAGTGCCCTCATGACCAGATTGTCTTCACATAACCCACAGGTCCACAAAACTCAGTGCGGACATTAGGGAGACCATCACTGAAGTGCTGGGCCTAGCTGTGCAGATTTGTCATTAAGGCCTGAAGTCTGTGGACAAAGTTGGTGCTAAGTCACAGTATACTCACTAAAGGCCATTCTCATCTGCTTTTGTGAAAGGAGTTGCAAATCAGTGCCACCAGAGAGCACGTCTTACCTACCAAGTCTTTCCTTACCACTGCTAAGGATGTGTGATAATTTTGAAGTACTTTAAGGATCTTCCCTAACAGAATATAAAAGAGCATAATGGTTATGAATAACAATTTAAAACTACACAGGCCTGGGTTCAGGGTTCAAGTCAAGGCTCTGCTAGTTACTATTTCAACAGAACTTAGGACAGTTATTTTATCTCTCTGAGTCACAGTCTTCTCATCTACAAAATGGGACACCACCAGAACTATTGTAAAGATTAAACAAAGCACCTGAATAAGATCTGACTAGAACTGTAACATGATTTAGTTACTAATACTAAATTACAGAAGTCAGTTAACTAATATTCTTTTGAACGAGTGAGTGGTAATTCCAGGGAAAAAGAAAGACAAGGTTATAAAAATATAATTGTCACTCATAGATGGGAGGCCATGTGATACATGGAATTATTTCAGGCTCTGGCTCAGAGACCTGGGGGATCATGGGCAGGACAGAGCTTCCCTGATTCCACATCTGTAAAATTTGGGATAATATAACTTACCCTGAAGGACTATTATAAAATTGGAAGCCATGTCTACAAAGCTCTCAGCCCAGAACCAGGGACGGCAGAAGGTGCTCAGTAAGTCATGGTTGCTGCGGAGACAGGCTCTGGAGTGAGACTGCTGGGTTTCAGTCTCACTCCACCGCTTCCTAGCAGTGCGCATGAGTAAGTTCACCTTTCTATGCTTCAATTTTTTTATCTTTATGACAGAGATAACACCAAAACCTACCTCAGAGGGTTGTTCTGAGGACTAAAGGAGTTAATACACAAAAATAACCAATACATACCACCTACTGGGCAAATATTAACTCTATTATTTAGATAGCATTTATTAATTATTGCATATAACAAGTATCTAACATTTGAACCACTGGCCTCAAACTTCTTTTGTTCTGTTTTACCATAGGAATTGCTATCAAACACCCAGACTCTCTAGCCCCAGACTGCAGAGAAGCTGGGAAACAAAGCCTGTCCGGTCAAAGGGAGTTTTTTTATAGTTCCAAATTCCCAAACCTCCCTCCCTCTGCAGGCCACCAGAAAAAGTCATGTATTTTTCAGTTGCTGAAGAAGCTAATTAGGAAGGCTTTTTCCTTCAATGGGCTCAAAGGCAATGACCCACTTAAATTTTTAATTCTTCAGACTCTGTGGTAGTGGTTCTCAAAGCAGAGTGATGTTGGCCCCTAAGGGACATTTGGTAATGCCTGGAAAAATTTCTGGTTGTCATAACTGAAGAGATACTACTGGCATTTAGGGTTTAGAGGCTAGGATGCTGCTAACTATTCTATAATATACAGATATACAATATACAATGATCTCTACACTTCAGTGACAGCCAGATAGAAATGACATGTGTCTGTAAGCCAGAACTACCCAGGAAATAACATGAAAATCATGAGCTGGTAGAGTATCTGGATTATGAGTGGAATTTTTAAAAAGTCAATAAATGTTATTACTATGTTCAGGGAGCAGAGAAAGAGTGAGGGCCAGAACTCAGTGTAGGGAAGGATGTTGTCAAGCTATACCTCTCAATTCTGATTGAGTCTAGGACTGTCATTATTGGCCCAGGGCCCCAGCCCCTGCTACACAAGGAGTATTCTGCTCAGTCCTCAAACCAAAAAATGAGTAAGTTGAGGGAGAGAAAAGGAATGGAGTCTTTTCTGCAAAATGAAGCCCAGAATTTAAGAACCTGAAAAAACTTATTACAGTCTCATACTGTCCTCTCTCCTATATTATCTCTAAACTCTTCTCCATCTTTAATCTCTCAACAGTGACTGGGAAATCCAGCGTTCAGTCCAGTTAGACAAGGTCTCCTATCACGGAGCTTTTAGATAGCAAGAAACACTTAATTCTATTAACTAAACTAGAGTCAAAACTGAAAATTATAAGTCAAGATAGCACTCTGCAGGGAGAAACCCAATCCACCAAATTGAATTGTGTGCATGTATGAATGTGTAACAACAAATCCCATCCGTATGTGCAGCTATAGTACATCAACAAAAAATGAATAAACAAAAAAAGAAACCCAATCCAGACTGGGAAGTGAGGGGTACCACTCAGTGTCACCATAGTAGTGACACATGAGTGACATGAAGGATTTATAGAGGTTATCTGTTTGGGGCCAAGAGAGGGTAAAGAATTTCCCAGCTCATCCAGAGGAAATGGCATTTTAAAAAACCATGTGGGAGGAGGGTATTTGGTGAGGCTGAGGAGCTTCAACCTAACCTGTGGCAGAGTCAGACCCTGAGGGGCTTCAAGCGCCGCTGGATGCTGGTCATTATTCTAAGAACAATAAAAAATCATAAGGAGGGAAGAAAAAATACTTAAATTTTAAAGTTGTACAGACAGAGCCCAGTACAGAGGCAAAGCTTCTAAACTAACTGGAGCCTAAAAGGACACTACAGAAAGAAAACAGGAATTGTTTCCCTCCAAACCAAAGACCAGCAAACTTGACACTCCATACCCTCTCTGGGGTAGGGAAAGGGAAGGCCTTAAGAAGACTAAAAGACATAGTTGATGTCAGAACCCTTTTCAAGAGCCACAAAGCCCAGAGGACCCCATAAACTGTTTTTTAAAAAATAATTTTTGTAGTTGTAGAGGGACAGCATGCCTTTATTTTGTTTATTTTTATGTGGTGCTGAGGATCGAATCCTGTGCCTCACGCGTGCTAGGCAAGCACTCTGCCACTGAGCTACAGCCCCAGCCCTATAAACTGTTTTATTTTCTAGTTGAGGAACCAGAGAAAATGGTCCTTAGGCCATCAGAGTTGTCTCTCCTTTCTTCTAGCAAAAGGTCTATGTGCCCAGCCCCACTTGGTGGACCAGACACGATGAGCTTCTCGCAGCTCTGACAAGCCCAACTGAAGTCTTAGAGACACTGGGAGCCTTAGGGCACTTTCCCTAGGAGTCTACAAACCACCACAAGCATTAGAAGATTCATGTCCCAGAACATGTGTCAAGAGATGCGAAAGGGGAAAGGAAGGCAAAATGGATTGAACAAGTATAAACTAAGGATCAACTTATGAAAGTATTTTGCACAAGAGTCACTGCTGCCACTAACAAGGCAGACAATAAGACAAGCCAGGAAGCCAAGAAGGAAAAACCACCAAAAGAGGCACAAGATACGCCAAGCATGGGCCCTTGGCAAGACCTGAAGGGGGAAGAAGCAATGGAGCAGAGCCCAAAAGAGTGGACGACTTACCCTAGAGGTGGAGCCATACAGGCAATAGCAGTGCAGAGAAGCAGCTCTCAAGCCAGGCTCTGACCTTGGGCAAATAACTTTCTAGAGGTTTAACTGTGATGCTAATTAAATGATAAAGGATATGCAGTACTCAGCACCAGGCCTGACACGTGACACTGTCTCAATAGATTCTATATAGATGACATGAGGAGGAAAAGGAAACCCAGGGAGGCCTGAAAAGGAAATGCCACACAAGATACCCTGTGCTGCCAGAGGACAATGGGAGAGAGGCACTCAGCCACTCAACAATTACTTGGAATTCAGGCAGTGAACACAACATATGAAAGCCCCTGCCTTCGCGGAGCTTGTGTTCCAGTGGGTAGAGAAGGGCAGCCAGGGAAATAGTACACACAGTTCTGTCAGGTAGGGAAAGGGGCAGAAGAATCGGGGTATAGGGGGCCTGTTTGGGTGCTATACACAGGAGGGAGGGTAAGTGATTGGGAGGCCTCTTTTGCTAGGTAACAGCTGAGCAAAGATCAAAAGAAAGTGAGGTCATAAGCCAGGTGGGAATCCTGAGGGATGAGAATGGCAAGCAAATAGGCCTTGGAGTGGGAGTGTACCTCAGGTCAGCCTGAGAAGCAGCAGAGCGAGCAGGTAGCCAGTGGTAGGTGTTGAGAGGCAGTGGCAGCCTGCTCACATAGGCCCTTGCTGGTCACCTCAAGGGCTGGCTTTTTACTAATGAGTGAAATGAGGAGCTATTAGGGAGTCTGGGTAGAAACTACACAGCACAGGACATTAGTGGAAGGAAGAATTCTAGTCACAGATGAGAGATGACTTTGGAGCTGTCCCCTTTGCCTCAGGCCATTGGGGACCCTCAGGGTAGATAAGGAGTGACCCTCAACAACTGGCTTCCCTTCCTGTCCCTGAGAGCATCCTGTTTTATCCACAAACAAAAGTTTAAAAGTTTGTAGGGCCACTAATTCTTCCTCAATGTCCATTAAGGTGTCATAAACTGTATTCCTTTATTTATTCTTCACCATGGTCTGATAATCCCATTCTATAGAAGAGGAAGTCCAGAGAACTGAAGAAACTATCTAAATTTCAAAGCCAATGTTACTTTCCATGGCCCTATGCAGTGTTCTTGCTGGGACGTTCTGTCATCTGACACCTGGCAAAGAAGGAAGGGAGCAGACTTGTCTATGCTGGAAAGGCTTCCCAGGGAATGCAGATGCCTGACTGGAACTGCTGATGAAAGAAGCACACGAGGCTCAAACAAACCAGGCTGTAATTCCACACCTCAGGTCAATTAGCCAGAGATGCCAGACCATGAAATTTCTTTCCTTTCTATCCTCACACTGACTGATTAAAGAAAGCAGTGTGAGACACCAAGAATAGTGCGTAGAAAGCAAAACACACCATTCTATCACCTCTCCACAATCTCTGACTTGTGGGCTAAAAGAGGCCTCTCGACATCATGCTCCCTGGCCAAGGGCCTGACAGGCCAGAGGGCCCTCCTCAAGATGCACTCCCCTTCCATTCCCTCCCATTAAAAAAAAATCATAATAGGGTCACTGGGTAATTTCTGGCTTAGAAACCTGGTTCAAAGGCTAATTGGGCTTTGGAGTTCCATGGGGACATCCCAAAGGGATGCTAAAATAGAGCTTATTTTATTTTAAATTAGTATGCTGCCAGATATCATAATCCTGACTCAGAAGAACATTTACAAAACCTTAACTATGGACACACAAAAGTTAAATAACAATGGAAGGGACTGGGGATATAGCTCAGTTGATAGAGTTCTTGCCTCACCAGCACCACACACACACACACACACACACACACACACACAGGAAGGATCTCAAAGGGAAAGTTGTGGGGGCCACTTAACATGAATTCACAGCCACCCCTGAAAAGAGTAATATTTCCATTCATCCAATACATATTCACTGAGGTTACACACACACACACACACACACTCTCTCTCTTTCTCTCTCTCTCTCTCTCTCTCATGCATGATATCTATAAATAGGATAGATATGTACACATATATGATATATACAAATAGGATATGTGGATAAATATGCATGCATTTATAGGATATATATATAAACAGTATTCAGTATTGTTCTAGAAATCATGGAAACAGATAAAAACAAAGGAAACTATCTTCCTGAAGCTTCCAAGGGGAAAGGGAGCACACTCAAACATCAGGAATATCAAGTAACTTGCCCAGGTCCTAGAATTAATAAAGGGATTTGAATCTAGTTCTATCACACTCTGCTTCTGTCTACCAGGAAATTGGTGTCTTGCTATAACTACTAGGTAGTTTTTTTTGGGGGGGGGGGTTGGCCAGATAAGGTAGGGAAGGGCTGGAAAAAAGTATTCTCCTTTTGTGGGTATTAGAGAATCTCTGCTGAATCTGCACTGGATCACAGCAGCAGCATCCAATGAGGACATGCACTCAGTTTGGAATGAGGAGCCCTCCGCCCTAGTTTAGCCTCACTGACCCTGGCGAGTCACTCAAAGTCTCCAGGCTTCAGTTTGAATATCTCTAAAAAGAGGGGGTTAGCTTAGTGAGAAATGGTGAATGAGTTCATCTTTTCTAACAATTCAAACCTATTCACAGTGGCTGCCTAGAATGCTTGTCTAAGGAGGATTCTGAAGTCACTACATTCATGTCTGGTAGCAAGAGCCATAATGAATTAGGGATGTCTGCTCTCAGGTTGGAAAGGCGATTAAGCTGGATGGGTGTCTGAGAATTTTTCCATTTCTGATGATTTGAGGTATCTGAGTGGGGGGTTATTTTAATTTGATGATAGAATTAAAACTCCTATTCTTTCATGACCTTCTAACCAATTCACAGAACTTTCCTTAAAGACAAATTGCTATTTTCTGATGTAAGACTAGAGATACTACAGTATTTATTTATTTTTTTCCTTTAACAGTCCTGTTATTATGGCATACTCATAGGAACCTAGAAGTAGTTCTTTACTTAGAATGCTTCACTGAACCAAAGTTCACCTGCACCACTGGAAGCTGAGATAATGTTTCCAAAGATCTTCCATTCCCCATCCATTTTTGCAAACTGATTCTACCTACCCAGCCATTCAAGGGATGAAGTTTATTTCCCCTCCCCTATAATGTAGGCCAGGCAAAGCTGTGGCTGCCTTGATGGAAAGGGTGAGGTAGAAGTGACATTCCAAGATCTCTGAGCCTAAGGGGTAAGAAGGTCTGACAGATTGCTGTATTGTGTTTAAGGCTTCAGAAAATGTGGGTGCAAGGTATACAAAATCATTTATATCATTTGTGCATGTCTGAAATTGTCTCAAAAATAAAACATTTGAGTTTTTTTCTTTTCTTTTTTTTTGAACCAGGGATTGAACTCAGGGACACTCGGCCACTGAGTCACATCCCCAGTCCTATTTTGTATTTTATTTAGAGACAGGGTCTCACTGAGTTGCTTAGGGACTCGCTAAGTTGCGAGGCTGGCTTTGAACTCGCGATCCTCTTGACTCAGCCTCCCAAGTCGCTTGGATTACAGGCGTGCGCCACCACGCCCGGCTTTTTTTCTTTTTTTAAGAAAGTTTGGCAGCTTCCACTCTTATACTCTATTACAATAAGGTTCAATATTCTGAGACAGATCCAGATAGCATCACTAAGAAGTCCCATGGAGGGAGAAACATCCAGCCCAGGAGGTCAAACCATCTTAGCTGAGATGTCAAATACTAGACATTTTTTTTTTCTTTTTGGCACTGAGACAACTTCTCGTTAAAATGAATCAAAACTCAGATGGGATGGTGCACACCTGTAATTCCAGCTACTTAGGAGGCTCAGGCAGGAGGATTGCAAGTTCAAGGTCAGCCTGGGCAACTTTGTGAGATCCTGTCTCAAAATTAAAAAAAAAAAAAAATTTAAAAGGCTGGGGATGAAAAAGGGAAAAAGTGGGGCAGGGCTTGGGATATAGCTCAGTGGTAGTGCACCTCAGTTCAATCCTAGTACCAAAATAAATTTAAAAAGTCAGAAGTATAAGATTCCACTGAAACTAAAACAGTTGACAGAATATAATTGAACTAAATCAAACCTTCAAGGGAAGTAAGAAGACCAAAAAAGTCATGAGAGTGGAGAGGCCCAAGACTGGTTACAACATATGCAGGAATAAAAGCATTTCAGGACAGAATCTTCTGGGCCCACCCATTGTGCTTTCCTCCCTCTGTCTTCTGAGGCAGCTGCCAAACCAAATGGCTCTCCTATGCATTGCAGGTGTAAGTCAACTCAACAGCACCTCTTAGGACATGATAAAAAAGCCAGTAGGAAAGTTTAAGAATCTTAGTGCAGGACAGAAAGGGCTCCTACCCAACCCTGCACACAGGTTATCATCATTTATGTTCCTGCCCCGGTAGATGTCACACACAGAAGAAATGCATCTGTTTTTCCTGCCCTGTCTGAATTACAGAGCCTCTATTTGAGGTGATCTGTGACATGCTAATAGATCATCAAAACACCCATCAAACTCCTATCAGTGTCAAAAACCTTAGATTCAGGTTTGGCAGTATTTGGTTACCAAATGGGTCTTTTGGATTTAATCCTTAAGCTGAGGTCAGTTTCACATTCTTCTCAGCTAAGTTCTATTGTTTTTGTTTCCTGAGTTTGCTCCTACACATTCCTCCCCTTATTTCAGTAAGATTTATCTTCCCATATATCTTAAGAATATTGGATAACCCCCACACAGACACACACACACATTTCGTAAGAGGGTTTCAGCTCCCTGAAGCATCTGCTTCTTCAGAGCCCCCTTTCCGGTCTGTTTGGATCACCATCTTTCATCTTGGAGTCTTTCTTTACTGAGGTATTGGTGATTCTCTTCTGCTGGTTAATATTTAAGGCTGAGGTTCTATCATTTGTAGCCTTCAGAGTCTTGACTAAACACATGGAGAAAGCCTAAACTATAACTCAACCGATTGAATCCAAACACTAAGGAGCTAATCTGGACTTAAAATGGAAACTAACTGAATTAGGAGAGGGAGGAGATGCTCTGAAAGAAGCCTGTGCATCGTGCCACTGAAGCCCATGGTGGCCAGGTGGAGGGGATATTTTATTCTGACCTCCAGAGATGTGTAGGCAAGGGTGGGGGCAGGGTGGGGATAAGAGGTGGGGAGTAAAGGAATGGGGCAGGGTACACAGAGCAGCAAGGCAGGCTGCAGGCCTGATCTACATAGAGACTGCTTTAATGATGGATTTCAAGCTGACCTAGTTGTTGGATGAGATAACTGGTGGACTTGGAAGTGGCTATATTTTGCACATGGAGAGCAACATGGATTGCTGAAAGGGCAGAATACAGTGGACTGTCTGCATAGATGGTCACAATTAATTTCTCTCGCCCTATACCCATGCTGCTCCTTTAATCCAGGGGTCTAATTTTACACAAATGTCAATAGCCATTATCCATTATTCATACTTGCTAAAAAGTAGAAACAACCCAAATGCCCATTAACTAATAAATGAATAAATAAAATGTGGCATATGGATATGATGAAATATTTGGCAAGAGAAAGGAATGAAGTACTGATCCATGTTTCAACATGGACAAACCTTAAAAACATTAAGCTAATGTTTTAGAAAAAGCCTGTCACAAAAGACCAAATACTATATAATTCCATTTACAGGAAATGTCCAGAACAGGCAAATCCATATATAAAAAGTAGATTAATGGAGGGAGAAAGTACAGGATTTCTCTTCAATGTGATGAAAACACTATGGGATTATGGTGGTGATGGTTGAAAAATTCTGTAGATATACTAATTTGTATACTTTATAAACTCATATTGGATTGTATACTTTCTAAACTTTTTTCTTTTTATGGTGGTGGTGGTGCTGGGGATTGAACCCAGGGCCTTATGCATGCTGGCCAAACATTCTACCAACATTCTACCAACTGAGCTATATTCCCAGCCTGAATTGTATACTTTAAATGGGTGAACTATCTTTTAGGAAAGCTGTTAGCAAAAAAAGGAGGAGGGATATGGTATCTACTTCCCCTCCTGTTGGACCTGTGACTTGCTTTGAACAATGGAATACAGGATAAGTGATGCTGTGCCAGTTCTGGGTCCAGCCATCAAAAACGTGGCAGCTTCCACTTTCACCCTCTTGGAACCACATTGCCATACTAAAGCAACTTGGCTAGTCCACCAATGATGTGTAGAGGGAGGCCTCACAGAGGCAAACTGGTACCCTTGTCATGTGAGTGAGGCCATCTTGGACATCTAAGCTGCAGCCAGGCTGACAGCTGAATTAAGTCACACAAGTGATCCCAGGAAAGAGCACACAAAGCAGAACTTCCCCAACTCACATAATCACAAGAAATAATTAAATCATTGTTATTTTAAGCCACTGAGTTTTGGATAGGCTACACAATACATAACTGAAACATGGCCTCTCTGAGTCTCAGATTCTACCTCTGCTACAGAGTTATGAAGATTACGTGAGGCTAACATCAAGCACTGTGCTCAAGTTGTAATAATTATCATAACTAAAAAACATCCAGGAGATTATGACATAACCTACAGGTGTGTCCTCTGGGAAGCTTATACCCATAACAGTTGCTGCTTCCAGCCACACAGTTTCCAAAGGGCTGGTTTCTTGGAACAAATAAAGGGGATTTTTGTCATTGTTGTTGTTGTTATAATTTGAAAAACAAACTCTGCATGATAAACAGATGAGGAAGAAGGTTCTGCTTAGATTAGCCATCTATTTCACCAACTCAGTCATGCATCACACCTTTCTTAAGACCTCACCAAGTACCAGACATCAATTAAGAATAGCTAGAGGGGCTCAGAAAGCTGAGACAGGGGGATCACAAATTCAAAGCCAGCCTCAGCAACTCACAGAGGCCCTAAGCAACTCAGTGAGACCTTGTCTCTAAAGAAAATACAAAAAAGAGCTGAGGATGTGGCTGAGTGGTTAAGCATCCCTGGGGTAAATCTCCAGTACCAAAGGGGGGTGGGGAGATGGTTAGAAGAATAAAAAAAGAATGACAGTATGACTTTTGCAAGTAAATGAATGGATCTGGTGACTATCATGCCAAGTAAAAAAAGCCAAACCCCCCAAAACCAAAGGCTGAATGTTCTCTCTGATATGCAGATGCTAATACACAGGGGAGGTTGGGTAGGGAAAAACAGAAGTTCAGTGGACAGGCTGGGGATATAGCTCAGTTGGTAGAGTGCTCGCCTCACAAGCATAAGGCCCTGGGTTCCATCCCCAGCACTGCCAAAAAAAAAAAAAAAAAGAGGAAGAAGTAGTTCAGTGGATTAGACAAAGACGAATGAAGGAAATGGGGGGGATGGGAATGGGAAAGACAGTGGAATGAATCAGACATAACTTTCCTATGTTCATATATGAACCCACCACCAGTGAAACTCCACATCACATACAACCACAAGAATGGGAATAAGTTATACTCCATGTATGCATAATGTGTCAAAATACTGTCATGCATATCTAAAAAGAACAACACAACAAAAGAATGGCTGAAGGATATCCTTCCTCCTTTGAAAAAGAAACCATTTCTACCTGTATAGCCATTAACTGAATGGGCCGCACACTTGAACTTCAGAGAATCTGTTTAGATAAATCTAAAATCATCCCAGTAGGAAAGAAAAAGGTTAAATTTCCATACAGCTCAGATACAAAGAAAGAGAACATGATTCTGATTAAAAATTCCAGAAACAATACCAAGAGCAGCAAAGAATGAAATGGGCCCCCAAAGGGTTCATCCCTTGGTGAGCCTAGACCCTCAAAGGGTCCCATTCATAGAATCTGGACCCTGGATGAGACGACCTGACGACCTGGCATCACCTGCAGTGTCTGGTGCAGTATGAGTTCAGGCAGTTAATAATTTACAGAGAAATAAATTCCTAGCTATATCTGTTAGAAAGGATGTTAAACAGCTTTCAACTGCATTTGTGAAATCAATCATGGTTGATATCAACTAAAAGAGTTGAGTATTATCAATCATATCAATCTTCTTAATCCTAAGAAAAAATAATTTTTCTCAAAAAGACATATTGATACTTAATTACACCAAATGTAAGACAGAGGATCAAATCTGAGTATTTTCTGCATAAAGTTCAAATCTAGGAAGGAACTTATTCCAGACAAACTCAATAAAGTTCCAAACTCATCAAATGCACAGTAGAGAGTGGTATAAACGAAACTGGCCTGGAAATGGACAGAAAGACCATGAGGACTGAGGGTGAAAGACTTACCATGAGGTTCATACTGGGCTCAGTCTGTTGGATGATCCAAATGTTGGACCTTTTTTTCACTGATGTATAATACATAGTAAAGTGCAAAAATCCCAAATGGACATTTTGAAGCGTGTTTCCATCTAGATTAAGATATAAACCATGTCTAACAGCCTACCCTACTCTAGTTCTCTCTCCCCTCCACAGTAGGAGGTAACCACTATTCTTGTCTCTATCACCAAAAATTGGTTTTGCCTGTTCTTAAATTCCACACAAATTCACATGCAGTATCTGGTCTTTTTGGTCTGTTCTTGTTCATTGGGTTCATTTTCAGGCAATCTTCCTCTGAGGTGATAAATCTGAATGCCAACTACTCTGATTTCACTGGTTATACTTCTGTACACTTCCAAGCATGCACTATAAAAGCTGTTACAACAATAGATCTCCTGGAAGATAAACTAAATTGTTTAAAGGCTTTCAAATACTCTATTCTGTCTTAACAGAGCCTCTGATTTGACAGTATACATCTTTCCCATATTGATTGTGAAGTTCCTATTAAACATATTTTTCTTCTGTGGAATCCACTTATTCTAAAGAATCCTCAAATTCTAGTATAAAATAAACCATCAATTCTGTTGTTGCTTTTGATTAGTAAGAAGTTAAAACTGTAGGAAAACCTCTCAGGAAGCCTAAGGCCCTAAATTCAGATGACTGAATCAGCTCAGAAAAGGCAGAAGAGGGACTAACAAACATCAATAAATTATAGGTTCAGATTGTTTAAGCCAAATTCTCAGGATCTTAATCTAAGATGTACTGCTGCTAGCTGCGTGACCTTGGACAAATCATTACTGTACTGTGCACTTCAATTACTTCACTGTAAAATAGGAATAAGCTCACAGGAGTGTTGCAAGGATTAAATGTTAATGTATATAAAGCTTCTGAGAGACCAACTGGCACATAATAAACACTTGTTAAGAATTAGATGTTTTAGAAAGCTAAAAACTATAAGAGAACAGCTATTCTGCAAACAAGGGTTATAAAATTGTCACCAAAACATCTAGCACAGTGCTTCTCAACATGTTTTGTTTTTAGTCTTTCTCTGAATGACACTTTTTGTAAAAGGCAAGATTACATGTTTGAATGTCACAGGAATATCGAAGTGCTTTAAAAATTCCTAAATGTTTACTCTCACTTTCTGTACTTCTCATCAGAGTTTAATTACTGCTCACTGTTCAGGGACTGGCATTTGTCTAAAGACTGAACTTTGAGTAGCACTGTTCTAAGCACACGAGAAGGACCAAGAAGATGGCTGCAAACTCAACTAGCAGGTTAAACAGAACTGTGAAAAATTTAGTGAAGAATATCAACCCCAATAGCAGGGCAAGAGGATGACTTGAAGGTCAACATGCTGCTAGATAAAATAGCCAAATGGGCTAACACAAAAAGCAAAACTGGCTACAGCAAGAATACAACTGGTATTTCCTCCCACCAGTGCTCCAGGAGGTAGCCCTGAGAACATGTTGGCCAAAGTCATCAGCCCTAGAGGGCACAAGAAACCTTAAGGAAGAACTGAGTTGGGCCTCTTGAGTAAGAAGCACCTTCAGTCATCACCACAATCGTCAACCACAAGTCACAAAGGCCAATTTCTTCTCTGCCAAAGAAAATATGCAATCATTTTCTTTGACGATGTGGCACTGCACGCATGCATACCATATTCACTGTCACCCACCTGTGGTCTTAGGAGGCTCCTGAGGCCCACCCTGCCAGCCGTACTGTGGATATCCTGGGTAGGGGTACCCCTGAGGAGGTGGGTAGGGCCCCGCCATAGGCCCCATTGGTTGAGGCGGATAAGGTGGGTATGGGGCCGTTGGGCCTGGGCCTGGATACGGTGGAGGGTTCTCGCGATTCATCAGAGACCTTCAAAGTGCACCTAAGAGACAAAAAGAGTAGAAATTATTTGCATTCATCATAATTAATTATTTGCATTTTTCCTAATGGAAATCATTAGGGGGGAAAAAAATCCCAAATCATGAGATCATTTACAAAAATGCCTTAAAGTTGTCTCAAAACTCTTGCAAATCCCTAGCTCTGCCCATTTTGTTTCCTTCTCATCATCACAATTGAGAATTATGTATCTGTTTGTTTGTTTTTTGTCTGTCTCCTCTACCAGACTGTAGGTTGTGAAAGGGGGGATCAAGTCAGTTTTGGATCACTACCACATTGCACAGTGGCTGGTTGTGGTGGCACATGCCTATAATCCCAGCTACTCAGGAGTCTGAGGCAGGAGGATCCAAGCTCCAGGCCAGCCTCAGCAATTAAGCAAGATCCTGTCTCAAAATAAAAAGTAAAAAGAACTAGGGATGTAGCTCAGTAGTAAAGCACCCCTGGGTTCAACCTCCCAATGCTCCCCCCACCCAAAAAGAAACTTGTGGAGTGTCCTAAATAAATGTACAGATGCATAACAAGATCTTTTAATTCCCTGAAATGTCCATAACTGTGGCTGGATAACTTTAAGATTACAGAAATTCTAATAGCACTATTAATCAGATCCATAGAAACTGATCCACTATTAGAAACTCTCCCATAAACAGGGTTGGGTCACAGTGGGATCTCCTGTCAAGCAGCACTGCCAGCAGTGATCGACCAAGACTGTAACTCCTGTCCCTGCCCTGGGGCAATGGGTTGATCTGTTCACCTTCCCAAACCCACTTCTCCGAGCAGCTGCACAGAGCTGTCTTTGGAGAATGCTAAGTATCTCCTTCCACCATGCAGGCTCCCAGGACTCTGGAGAGCCCACCAGGACCCCTCACTTATGTTTACAGGTTCCTGTCCTCCCAGTTTGCTTCTGTGAGGCAGGCCATGCTTTCCAGCCCCCAAGTTCATTAACCATTCTCTTGACTAGACTTAAAAGCTCTGAGGGCCAACATCTTGTTTCCATTCTTCTCTAATCTCCACAGTGCCTGGCACAATGACTTCCAGATTAAAAGCAGACAAACCATTACTGGAAAAAATTAAGTATACATTGTACACATGACTCACTTAAACAACAGGATGCCTGCCATACTGCTGCCTATACTGTTACCCAATATTGACATTTAACTTTTTGAGTGTGTCCTATCCGTGACTAAACAGTAAGAGTCTCATACTCAAGACTTAATAACTTTACTACTTCTTTTTCAAAACATGCACTCAATAAATTCAGCAACTTCATATGAAGAATGAAGGTAAGGTTGCTTAGAAAACCTGAATTAAAGTAATAACAGTGTAATTTTCTGGTTTCCCACACGACATCTATATTCTCCTCAATAGTCAGATTTCCAGTTGAGTATCCATTCATTCTTCCCATAGCTCACATGCTTCAGGGAAAGCTTGTCTCATCTTAGTTCTAGGGTAAGCCCAATTTGTCTAAGCCCACATAGGGCATTACCTCCCCTCTTCCATCACAACTGATTCATGGAATCCAGGACCAACCCAATCACAAATGGCATCCCTCGACCACTAGAACTGATTCTGAAGTGGTTCAATTTGTAAAAAGCTCTCTTCACACTCCCACCCATGTACCCTTCCCCTTAACACAGGCACACGCAAAGTTTAGGAAAGACATGGCCTATAAAATAGCTGACAACCAATCTGTCAGCCTTAAGATGAAGTGGGTACTTCAGAAAGGCAGAGCAGAAAGAAGAAAAGAAATGGGATTCCCGATGACTTTATAACAGCTCATAAATCAAAGACTGAAGCCAGACTAACCCAAATTACCTCTATAGAGTTTCCAGTACTGAGAACCAATGGTAAGGTAAGCTAATGAGCCCTTGCAAGTGACATTTACCCAAACATCATTTATGCAGCGCTGACTCAGTGCCTGACAATGGGCTAAGTAGTGGGGGATAGATATCATTATGGCTCAAACCCTCTCCTTGGGCAACTAGTTGAAAAAACAAGAGAAAGACAGTGATTTTTTAGAAAATGATAAATAGACTGCTGGAGGAGGTGCTTAAGCACAGCAGAAGGAGGTGAGGATGGTGACAAGAGGGTAATCATAAATAGAAATTTTATCACATGAATCAGGATAGCTTGAGGGTCCCTATTGTGATCAGACCTGCATTCTGGCCCCATTTTGGAAACTCTTATTTTTCTAGGACCTCGGAGGCACCGAAAAACAAAAAACAAACAAAAAACCTTGAGTTCTTCCCCTTTTCTGATCTCTGGTCTGTGCCAACGTGGCACCATACCCAGATCTAGAGGAAGCCTTTATGCTTACCCTGATGCAAAGGTTCATGGTAACTAACACTACAGTCATCACCTGAGTCTGGACATAGGTAAATGCTGGTCACTTCTGCATTGTTTCTTTCTCCCACCAGGAAGGCTTTGGAAAATCTAGAGAGTCCTGGTTAACCAAAATTAGTCTCATTACCCAGCTATGTCCATTCCAATATTTATTTTTAAATCACAGAAGTAGAGCACAGCTATCATAACTACTCTGTCCTGAAATTCAGTGTATGTGACCTAATTTTAATAAAACCATAGTTGAACTTGATCAGTTGAACAAGACTGTAGTAACGATCTGTCTCACTCTAGACCAACTCTGGACCTATATTTCTCTGAAGACATTATTCTTCTAAGAACAATGAGCAGTGAAGAATAAAGAATGAAGAGCAGAGAACTACAATTTCAGGCCTCCATGTTCCATGTCTTTTCGTGATCCATCTGTTTGCATCAATTCCTCATTATCCTGTGCAATTCTCTCTCAGGGCCCTCAAAACTCTCTTCCAAGTATATGTATTTCCCCCACATATCCCTAAATCATGCCTTCCCCTCATTTATGATGTGTATCTTTCTCCCTGTGTCTGAAGAATCACGTAATGTCTAGAGGTAAAATGCTACCTGCTATTATTCAGAGGCACTTAGAAAAAACATCAACCACGAGGTGGTTGATGTTTTGATCCACCACCATCATCCCCTCCCACACACACACTCCCTCCCTATGCTCCCAGGACAGATGGTCAACTTGAAGGAATAAAGATCTGGGCCTATTTTCAGTTTCCTCTAAGCAGGAAAAAAAGTCCCAGTAAGAGAACAGCAAAACTCATAGAAAGAGCATCTGAACAAAATCAAGGATCTTAGGGCTGGCACTTGAAAAGCAGGGCTTCACCCAGTGTGAATCAATTGTTGCCAAGCTGGGAAAGAAGCAAACGAAAGTAAAAAAAGACTACCTAACAATGACATGAACCACTTAATATAACCAAAACACAAATAAGGATTAAGTTTTAACATATGATCTGAACTTTATAACATGACTGCTTTCCCGTATAAATTTGATCAGGTAAAACATAAGCTCTACTATAGTGAAGTGTTACACTAAGGATAAAATGTAAACAGTGGAAATTGTAGCATTAAAGACAAATCAGACAAAAGGGCCAGCTCAAACAGTGCAGCAGCCAAGATCCATTAATAGACTATTGAATACTGCTACCCCACAATCCCTTTAAGACACGCTTAGTCACAGGATTAGCAGTCATTCAACGTACAATGAGAAGGGCAGAAACCATTCTTTGTGAAAGTGGTCTACGGAGATATAACACTTTTTTTTTTAAGACCTCATCAAAGCAGAGATCCAGGAAATAAAAAATAACAACTTTGAAAAATATTAAGTTACAATCTATCTGGTAGCCAGACTGGCTTTGACTGCAGGCAGTACAGTGAATTTTCCTCTAGAAAAAAAACTGAATAGTGTCAATGGAAAAAAAAATTAGATAGTAAGATTGGGGGGTGGTCACCAAAGCGATGACTCATCCAATCACCCCAAAGTAGAGCCCACATACCCAGAACTTCTGATTTTTTTTATTACCACCTACATAAAGGAATAGACAAAGATCATTAGACATTAGAGAAAATCCTCCCACATAGAAGACAGACCAAAATATAGAGAGTAGGGGAAAAAAAAAAAACCCTCAGTGTCCAAAAAAATAATAGTTAAATACATTATGGTATAGCTATATAATTGTTGCATGGGTTTTAGTTTTGTTTTGTTGCCTTTTTCTTTTTTTAATGGTGCTGGGGATTAATCCAGGGCCTCGTGCATGCCAGGCAAGTGCTCTGCCATAAAGCTATACCCCCTCATTTTTAATTTATGCTTTTGAAGTATGATGTAACATTGTGTAAGAAAAATTTAAAAGCCATATCATCAGCATGATCCCAACTTTCTTTAAAATACTGATAAACAGATCAATGTAACAAGAGTCCTACAATAAACCAACATAATAGTCACCTAATTTAACAGAAAGGTACCACTGCTATTCAGAAAGGAAAAGGTAGTGTTTCCAATAAACAGCCTGAGTTAACTGGACATCCTAGTGCGTGTCTCTGTGTGGGAACAAACCTTGATCCCTACCCTTACATACAAAAAACAATTCACAACATATCACAGATCTATAAATAAAAGCTAAAACAATCAAGTCTTCAGGAAAAAGCAAATCACATATTCATGACTTTGGCAGGATTTACTTTTACCTAGCCACTACACTTAGCAATTCATGTCTACATTCTGAGAAATGTGTCCTTAGGTGGTTTTGCTGTGCAAATACCACAGAATATATTTACACAAACTAAGAAGGCTACTATGTCACTAGGTGATATCATCCTATGGGATTACTGTTGTACATATAGAAACATCAGCATGGCAGAAGGATTGCAAAATCGAGGCAAGCCTGTCTCAAAATAAAAAGCGTAAAGGCCTGGGGATGCAGCTCAGAGCAGAATGCTTACCTAGCATGAGCAATGCCCTAGGTTCAATCTCCAGTACTGGGGGGAAGAGGAAAAAAAAGAGTCAAGATAATCTAGGAACACTGAGGGGCGAGACATAAGGTAGCCTTCAGGTATGATGGAAATGCTCTGTATCTTGACCTGAGTCATATTTACACTTACTGAGTTGGACATTAGAATTTTCACCCTCTAAGTTGTATAGTAACAACAAAAGACAAAACTTGGGTAAAAGGAAAAAAATTAAAGGTGGTTTTCCCTGGGCACTGGAATTATGGGTAACTTTTATTATTTATCCTTATCTGTGTTTCTGAAATTTCCAATAGAAGAACCCAGGTAGAGAAAAATTCCAGTTTTCTTTTTTTAGAAATATTTTCAGTTGCAGATGGACATAATCCCTTTATTTATTTATTTTTTATGTGGTGCTGAGGATTGAACCCAGAGCCTCACACATGCTGGGCAAGTGCTCTATCACTGAGCCGCAATCCCAGCTCTGAAAAATTCCAGTTTTCCTAATTCTCTGAGATTTCATGCTTTTTTTTTTTTTTTACTAGCTACAATACCTCTTTAGACCTATACATTTCTGAGACACCAGTTTCCCCTCTAACCACCAATCTTTCCTGAGAACAACCTATTCTACATCTGCTCTTTACTATGTTTTGCCATGATTTTTATAATTATGACTCTCTTTTCATAAGACACTTCAGTTCCCTGGAGTCCTGAAATGTTTTCTTTCCACTTTAAACTGAGAAGTCTCTTGGATGCATATAATATGTGGAGTAATGAAAACAAAATTCTTTTGGTTACATGCAGACTTCCCACCTTGGACCCTTCTTACTACCAAAGCCTCAAGTCATGCTTATCTTTGTATTGTTAAATATCTCTCTTAGTAATTTACAAAATTGTCTTTAGAACCATGAAAGAAGCTCTTACCCTCTGCTGGCCTTTACCCTTCCCTCCCCATTCTGCTGGCCTTTCACAAGGCCTTGTGAATAGAATACTTTATATTCTAAGTCCCTCAATTTTTCTTGAATCTCACACCCGTAGTTTTGGGTGTGGTTTGTTGGGCTAACAAAGGCTTTAGAATTACCGTTTTGTGCTACCATATCCATCTCTGATTTACAGTTTTCATTAAGTTTTAGTGATGACTGGTTAGTCTATTCCATTCACACAGTTTTTTACTCATTCCATGAAAACTTCCAGGAACATCAACTATAACCCAACACTAGTAGTTTCAAGCACTACCAAGACAGTGATAAGCAATATTCAGATTTTTGAGAGATAGTAACACTAGAAATTATAAAACCAAGCTAAGACAGAAGAAGTACAGGGTACAGTGAGCTCAAAGAACACATATGACTAGTCAGGGAAGTTAGACGTAGCTTCCAAGAGGAAGTGATCACACTGAAAGCTATGCATAAACAGACATTTGGACTACTCCAACCTTCACTCTTCAGGGGCAACAATTTGTGAGAAGTCTCAAAGAAAGAATAAAGTCCATTTGAGGAATGAAATAAGTTCATTATGAGTGAATCATATGAAATGAGGCTAATAATCAGTTCATAGGATTTTTGTACCTTCCTTTTCTATTGTTATTCCTTATTTCTTTAAAAAGGATTCATATAACTTTATATTGGTTGGTACCACTATCAAACTATTTATTTACTCATTCATTCATTCATGGTACTGGGGATTGAACCCAGGGGCACTTTATCACTGAGCTACACCCCCAGTTCTTTTTTTCATTTTGAGACAGGGTCTCACTAAGTTGCTAAGGCTGGCCTTGAACTTGTGATGCTCCTGCCTTAGCCTCCCGAGTTGCTGGGATTCTAGGCATGCATCGCTTAATCATTCGTTTATTCAACAATATTTATAAAATACCTGCTTGTGGCAGGTATTTATTGCAGGCCAGAGTTGGACACAAGAAAGAACTTGAGCATTAGATTAGACTTCATGGGAAAGTTGAACATATATTTTTTTAAATTATCTTTTCCGTAAGTCTGTTATTGCATCACATGGAAAATGCTGGAAGTTCTCCAAAGTTCAAGGGTATATTAAGGATAGTTCGGCTGTGCAGACTAGGAAAAAACCTACTTTGGGAGATCCAGAGGGCAGTCATCCCAAAGAGTAATACATTGTTACTGAATCTGAGTTATAGGTAGAGGCACCAATGACTCTCCAGTCAGGAATGTCCCACCACAGACACAGGAATGTGCAGAGTGCAGAAGTAAGAAAGGACCATCTCAAATCCAAACCCCACACAGCCAATCTAGCATTATAGGCCTTCACTTCAGAAGAACTACTCCTGGGGTGGACGTTTAATCCAAGGCCTGAGGGGAAGACTAACAGCAGGAATTCACGTTTAAAGATGATAGTGGGGCTCCCAGCGGCAGCACATCAGGAGACCTTTGATCCTTAGCATAATGCAGGCAAGATCTTTGGTTTTATGACGTGCTCACCTTTTCTAACACACTTTGCTGTGTACTGCCGTTTCCTATGTTGCTTCCCTTTCGGGGGCAAACTGGAAGAAGATAGACTATAGTTACTCCCTCACTGTCCAAATACTGATTCTGGTATCAACTGCCCAATATTACTAGCCATCCCCTACTTTTGTTTGCCAGAGATGTATGAGACCCTGAACTATCCTCATATAGTTAATGAATGAATAATATTAGAGCATTTTTTTTTATGTTTTTGTACTGGGGATTGAACCCAGAGGTGCTTAGCCACTGAGCCACATCCCCAGCCCCTTTTTTTAAAAAAAAATATATATACATATATATATATTTTACTTAGAGACAGGGTCTCACTAAGTTGCTTAGGGCCTTGTTAAATTGCTGAGGCTGGCTTTGAACTCTCAATTCTACCTTAGCTTCTCAAGCTGCTGGAATTATAGGCATGTGCCACCACACCAAGCTAGAATATGTCTTTTGAATCACCATTTTAACTTGTGGTTTTAGAATAGCTTCTCTGTAGTATACAATGACACACAGCTTGGATATGGGACTCTTCACTGAAAAAAAAGCGTCTGAGTGCACACAGAAGGCAAAAATAGTGGGTCATCTATCTCTGGAGGCTTTGTTCTATGTGATGAAGAGGTTCAGACACTCTTATTTTCCTCTCTCATAAAGAACTGTTGATATAGCCAGGGGCAGTAGTGCATGCCTGTATTCCCAGCAACTCAGGAAGCTGAAGCAGAAAAATTATAAGGCTAAGGTCAGTCTGGGCAACTCAGCAAGATCCTGTCTCAAAAAGGACTGGGGCTGGGAGTGGTAGCACATGCCTCTAATTCCAATGACTCTTGAGGCTGAGAGAGGAGGATTGCAAGTTTGAGGCCAGCCTCAGCAATTTAGTGAGGACCTACGCAACTTCTCAAGACTCTGTCTCAAAACAAAAAATAAATAAATTTCTTTAAAAAGGGCTGTGGATGTACCTAAGTGTAAGTATAGTGCCCCAGTTTAATCTCTTATTAAAAAAAAAAGGAAAGAAGAGAAAAAGAATATTTGATACTGAAAACAATACGCTGCTCTTATAATAATATGCATGAAACTAAGACTATCTACAAATGAGTTAGTAACATAGTTTGCTAATTTGCTGTTCAGGTAACTGCTTTAAGCCACTATCCTCAACATTAAGATAACACAAAGATGTAATAAGCATTTTCAACTTGCCCTGATAGTCTGGAATAGGAAATATCAAATCTGATGAGTCATACCCATATTAATTATCCATAGTGATTCACAATTATTTGAAAACATGGCTAGAGCCTATTAATCTTTTCTCTCTCCAATATTAAACTTGGTATGCACATACTACCATTCTTTCAGATTTAGAAAATTTGAGGGAATCCAAGAAGACCTCCCTGCATAAGAAAGAACCTTTGAATGGATCCAGGACCTATTGCTCTATAAGATATAACTTTTATTAAACAGTCCTTGAGGAAAAATCATGACAACCTGAAAACATCAATGACTAAAATGGCCTGTTCTGAGACACTCTGTCACTGGTGTCCCATTCTTCACTAATGTTTGGAAGAAACATTCATTCTTTTTATAAATGGTCCATTATTTGTCTTATAAACTCTTTGATAAAGATACATTTCTAGTTAAGCCACAAATAAATAAATGAAAACACTGTCCTTTGAAACAGCAACTCTGCCTTACCTTACAGATATACACTTGTGCCAGTATGTAAAAAAACCAACTTCACACAGATACACAGAAATTTATTACAGATGTTTACAAGAGCTATATAACATACACACAGGATATAGAATATCCCAAACATCCATCATTGTGGAAATGACTAAATAAACCCAGGTATGTCCAAATCATTGAGTTGCTGCTATATGACTCTTAAGAATGAGGTGTGGTGGCTGTGATCCTAGAGACTCAGGAGGCTAAGGCATGAGGATGGCAAGTTTGAGACCAGTCTCAGCCACTTAGTGAGACCCTGTCTCAATAAATAAATAAATAAATAAAGAGGCTGGGGTGTAGCTTGGTAATGGAGTGCCCCTGGGTTCAATCTCCAGTACTAAAAAGAAAAAAAAGGGGAGGAGGAGGAAGAGGTAGAAGTATATGTATGTGCTGAAAAGGAAAATCACCAACATGGTGGGAAAAAAATGATTTGCAACACAGTGCATTCAATTACTCCATTTGGGTTTAAAAGGAAAGTTCTATTTCTAGACCTGAATGGATTACAATTATATTAATGAATATAATTATGGATTAAACTGTGGATTTATGTTACATATACTTTTTATACTGTCACATTCAACAATAAAAATTAAAACTCATGGGCTGGGGATTTAGCTTAGTTGGTAGAGTGCTTGCCTTGCAAGCACAAGGCCCTGGGTTCAATCCCTAGCACTGCAAAACAAACAAACAAATAAAAAAAAACATTTAAAACTCCTGCTGATCATCTTTGAATAAAGTCAGCCATAAGGTTTTTAGAAGAAAATAATCCAGTTTTTAACTATCAGGAAGGGAAGGCATGATTATATATGTTTCAAATGTTAATCTGACTTCACTGAGAACATAGTTTGTACCATTTGCTACCCATAAAGACCAAGCTTCAAGGCAGGATCCATAGCTGCAACAGTCCTGCAGGTTCCAGATCCATTTCATCAAGGGCCTCTTCACCACTTTGTTCATTATGTATGGTCCTCTACAAAAATCAGGACTGCCTCAGTGCAGGACTTCCTGTCAGCCTTCAGCTTTGGGAAGGAGTGTCTAAGGGTGGACCTCAGCACCTTGCCTGACAGCTCCTGACACTGTTGGCAAATCAGCCCCTCCCCACACTGCTGGACCCCCATCTGCGGGAGGGGCATACCCAGCCTCGCCCAGCCATTCAACTCAGGGACTCTGGTAGAAAACTCACACTGCTATCTGAAAGACAGTGAAGAAGTGAAGGTTGGCTCCGCCTCAGGAAAAAAGGTTGGGGCCTCTGAATTACATCTAGTCACTGGGATGTACAGGACAGCACTGTAACTCTGGAACTTCAAATAGTCATCTCTCAAAGTGAGAACAGAGAAAAAATGAGGCTCAGCAAGAGAAAGGATCAAAAGAGAGGGCAGCAGTGAACAGAAGGGAAGGGAAAAGGGAAGAAAGTTGTTAACATGGAAAGTGAGTTAGGGAAATGAAAGTAGAGGTTAGGGCTGAGAGAGAGAGAGAGAGAGAGAGAGAGAGGAGGAAAGAACTCTGCCCCCTGCCAAGTTGAAAGGACACACTAGAAAGAGCCAGGGCCAGCCCTCCCAACAAGCCCAATGAGGCCACTTCCCAGGCCAGGTCCCCCACCAACGTAGCCCCTGAAAGACAGGTTCTGCCTGCCTCCTCCTAGAGCATTAGATTAGGCGTTGTGGGAAAGTTGAAATTTTGATGGCTTAGAAAAAGGCCCCTATAGCTTAATGTGCTAGCAATTTAAGCACTCCTGCTTCCTGATGAATACCAGCCCAGCTTTGCTCCACCATGAAAGCCATAGCTCCTGTGGCTTTTCCTGACCCTTCTAAGAAGCCACAGCTTGGTCAGCACTGCAGGTAGTTCCTTAGGGACAACAGTGAATTTCAATTCATACCAGCAAGTACCACTCATGCTACCATGTGCAGCACCCTAAGATCATACAACCCCAGGGCAGCTCACCCTCATCCTTTCCTGGATTCCACAGGGTTTTTAAGGCATAGCCTTCAGACAGACAAAAAAGGTTGGAAAAAAACAATGCTAGACAGTAACTTCAAATGCTGTTTTTAGTAACATCTAGAGAGCCCTCTACATGTGAAAGACACGGGGCTCAAAGTAGTTTGGGTTACTGCTGGGTTTTTACAAAATTGCATCCCCTAGCCCCCAAGAAAAATGAGAGTTTTTCCAAGAGCCCTCCTGCACAGAAAGAACAACATATCTCAGTATCAATGAAGCCAGGGCCCAGAATTTAATAAAATACAGTCTCACCACCACTCAGGCCTCTTTTTGGCAAACTCTGCATCAAAGTGCCAGTGACTTTGTGGGTTGCACGTATTTCTTTTAAGCTTCTAGATTCTTCATTCTGTGGCCTTCCTAGTATTCTTATATTAGGAGGACAGAATTTAAGGGACCTGGGTGAAGACCTGCCTAACTAAACCATCCCTACTGCCGCTTAAAAATCTCACTGTTAGACCCTTGGGTGAGGCAGTATTTCCACTTGTGGGATATGCGGCATGATTTGGGGAACTAGTCTGGGCAACAAAGTAAGACCCTGTCTCAAACAAAGCAAAACCCTACAAAGACAATTTTATCATCACTTCCTTCTGAAGATCCCTTTTTATATAGTCTTCGAAGTAGTATAAACCTTTTGCATTGTGAAGCTGGAAGGTCAACTCATGTCCAGTTCCCTTGTTTCTATACTGCTGCTTTTTAATTGCTGACTCCCATTTATAGCCAAGCCAATTAGTAGCGTTGGCCATGCATGGGGAGCTTGGAGGCCTAGAACACAGCAGTCAGGTCAGCTTGAGGAAAACAGGAAGTCTATTCTTTCTGAATTTTCTTCAGATAAGAGAGCTGTACCTGACCAACACGTATCAGAAGTCTAGCAGCCGGATGTCATAGGTTCATAAAGTCCTTGGGCAAGCACTTTGAATCTGTACTAGACTTTGTAGCAGGACTGGTGGCCTGATATAGAATAGGGAAATTTTAAAAGATGACTGTTTGACTCTTCATCCAGTTTAGTGAGCATTATTATCTACTTCTGCCTCTGATGAACTTAATGACTAACTCCTTTTAGAGCTGAGACAATTTCCGATAATACACGTGTTAAAAGTATTCTGGGTGGAAAGCTGCCAGCTCGGCAGCCTATACTGTTATGCAGTTTAGCAGGTGATCAAGAGCCAAGACAAAGTAAAGAATAAAAGGTAGTGAACAATCTGAGCTTATTTACACATCAAATGCAAAGGCACACTTAACCTCAGGTCTTCCAGATCTTGATTTCAGAGTGACTGATGCCTAAGTCTACAGACTCCAGGAAAACACACACACATACACAAACCTGAGGGTTTGAATGAGACTTCTAAAAAAGTTTATAACTCCCACTTCTTTTTTATTTTACTACATCTCAAAATATACCATTCATCAAGAATTAAGATATTCTGCTTTGGAGTAATTCAAATTTCATATAACCTCTCATTAATTCTCCTTGTGACTTCGGTGAAGTGGGTACTGAACCTTGGCTCAAGGTTGAGGTATGTTTTCATGCCAAGAAAGGAGTGCCCTGCCCAGGCCCTTGAATGACCAAGGTAAAGGGCTCAGAATGTCCTCATCCACACTACAGGCCTGCCTCTCACCTTGGCCCAGTTTCCCTTAAGGAAGACTCTTTCCGTTGAAGGCCAGTCCTGGTTGTTTATCATAGCTGTGTTTAGGGAAACACACTAAACATTTTTTTTCATGACAATGAGGTCTTCATGCTGTACCAATGGGAAACTTGTGGGGGTGGCAGGGGTGAATGAAAGTGGAAAATTTCCAAAAACTCTTGCTTCCTGACAGCACATAGTTATTGTGTCTGGGAGACGGAGGGGGGTGGACTGTTTCCTTCCAAAGAAAGCATAATTAGTTGGCCAGTTAAAATATGATCAAAGAGATCTAGAAATGGTTAACTTTTTCTTTTTTTAAATGTGGCCAAGACATCTAATTGCCAGCAAATCTTAAGAGGCTCCTGCAAAGCACCTTAGAAACTACTGCAGCCTTTCACACACTTTGAAGCTTTAAAAGTACCTCAGGCTTTTTGTACAGAGAATGACTTCACTTATCTGACTGGAAGTTCCTTCCCCAGGCCCACCACTCTGAATTTGCCCTCCCTGGAGTGGTGCAACTGTTTTTCACAATTATACACAACCAGCTGCCACCACCTTCCTAAGTTCCTAACAATTCCCTAAACTGCCTTTTCCTGTATATGATCCCTGAGGGTCCAATTTTGTTTTCTGGAGCCAACTAAACAAACTGGTGGGAAGGTTCAGTGGCTTCCTCCTATGAAACAGAACTTTTAAGGTTTCAATACAAAATGGACAGGTAGCTGTGTGTATCTTTGGTCACAGCAACAATATACTTCAGGGCTGGGAAAAATTATAAATTACTAAATCATTCCTCTTTATAACCAAAATAGCTTTTTCCTGTTTCTCAGGAAATAAAGACAAAATGGCCAATTAACCTTTAGGCAGTCTTACACTGAGAAGTCCATAAGCTGAGAGAAGCTGGTAGGAAAGGCTCTGAGCTAGAAATCTTTGTTTTACAATTAGAGCTTGCCCAATGTTTCAGCACTTGGGTGCTGATTCACTTCAATAATTTCAATTTAATCCACCAGTCACTTAGGGTTTGGATTTCACGCTAGGGTAAGAGGTCTTTGCAAGACATTTAAAGGGAAGTGCTGTGGACTTTACATATTCCATGCATACTGAGGAGAGAAGCTCAGTCATTTAATACAGGCAAATGAGATACAAGAAAATGAGCTGCTGTTGGGTGTGTCCTTTCTCAAAGAAGGAATTTTTTGAAAATCTGTTAACACTGGCTGGGGTGTTAACCGGCACTTGGATGCCTTTGCCATCACCATGCCGTTATATATATTTCACATGCAGGGTTCAAGGAACTCCAGCAGACAAGAGTTAGGGTGTTGCCACCTCTTTTATGGGTTATCACACCTACTTGAAGCCGGTGCTTCAATGGTTCTCTACAGCACACAAAGCCTCAGCTAGGCACTCAAGTTCTTTCTAATCGGCCCCGACATATTTCTCCAAACTTTTCACCTCCGAACAGCCCCAGCACGCGGTCCAATTACCAAATCGTTTTTCTCATAACTCCAGTGCACGGCTCATGGTCTCCTGCTCCGAAGGATCCCCCTTTCCCTTTACCTACTCTTCCAATCCCCAATCCCCAGATCCGCTCAGATTTCACCTCTCCAACAGGTTCCCCTCAGATCCCAATTCTGCGCTCTCAGCAGCAGCCGGCAATCCTTGTTCCCGCAATACTTCTGAAAGCCGGGCCACCGAGCACCGGGCTCTGCGTCCCCCGCTTCCAGTCCACCCGCCCCCTGCTCGCACCCGCGGGGATGCCAACCGGCCTCCAGCTCCCAGCAGGCTCAGCTCAGAGCACGTACGGCAGCGCCTCAGAAATCGCAGCCCAAGGCGAAGAAATCCAACAGCCTCCCGCGGACGTCCCCAGAGACCGGGTGGGGCGAGCACTGCTCTCAGCCCGCCGACTCCTGGAGACTAGAGACCAGCAGAAACCTAGGACCCCGTAGTCCGCCTCTGGGAAGCCGGGCGGGCGGCGCAGCTGTGGGAACACCAGGGCAGCCGCGCGGCGCCCGGGTAGGCATCTGGCGGGCTGCAGCCGTTTCCCTGGCTCCCCGCGTCTCTCCAGCGACTGTGTGCGCCCCGCCGGAGCCCGGCCAGTCTCTGTGTCTGCCGCCGCCTCTCGGGGCGCCCTCTGGGGAAACCAGGGACGCGCGCAGACGAGTGCGCCCTGCTACGCCTCACCCCCTCCTCGGTGCCTCCCTGGTCCGCCGCGCCTCACCTCTCCTCGAACTGGTGAGGCACCGATCGGGTCCTTGCTGGAGGAGACAGGACGAGACTGCACTAAACGCGCTGCACCTGCTGCGAACAAGTGAGGAGCCGCCGCGCGCCTGACGTCACTGCCGCCCTGAGCGCCTGGAGCCGGGAGTCACCTGATCTCCCTGGCAACGCGCGCGGGGCGGGGCGAGGCGAAGGGCGGCGTCACAGCACAAGCCCCGCCCCAGGCGCTATCTCCCGAGACGCCGCCGGGAGCGCTCAGGTGCTGTAGGTGCCTACCCCGACGCGAGGCTGGCTTCTGGACCGTGCTCGGTTGTCGCAGCTGTGACTGTCACCTGAGACTCCAGCAGGCACCCACTCCTCTGATTGAATCGATTCTCCAGGACTCTAATTGAACACTAGTGCATGCGCCTGGGAGAAATGGCCTGCGTTCCTGTGGGTTGGTTGCAGTCTACTGCCTCCTTGCATCTTCTCGGTGTAGACCCATCTAGGGCTCGAACTGCACCTGATTGACTGGGACTGAGGCTGTTAACTGGGTTGCTCTCTGACAACTTTTCTCTGTACACCTCTCTGCAAGACAGGAGAGGGGGCTTGCCTGGCATGTGTGAAGCTCTGGGTTCCATTCTCAGCACCACTTATGAATAAATAGGTAAATCAAGTTTTAAAAAGATCCATTGACAACTAAAAAATATTAAAAAAAAAAAAAGGAGGGAGTCTGACAGGAGGGAGAAGCTGAGTCCAGGCCAAGAAGGTCCTGACGGTGTCTTCCTGTTCCCACAGGTAGGCAAATCACTGAAACTCAACAGACGCAAAGCCTTGAACAGGCTTGCAAGTCCTACTTACACTATTCTTTATTTTTATTTTATTTTTTCATTTTAGGCATGGATTTTCTGGGTTGGGATGTATTTCAGTGGTAGGATGGTTGCCTCGAATGCTTATATCCCTGGGTTCAGATCCCCAGCACCTCAAAATAAAAGAAATTAATTTTCTGTCCAGATTCATCTTCTTGCTTGCTATAATGGTATGCAAACATACCTACACCTTTATGACTCTTTTCTCCCCAAACAGACCATAAGAATGTAAACAGATTAAATGAAAATGAACCATCCCATGGAGAGCTCAGCTTGATAGACACCACTTATCCTTTTACTTCCTGCTGACTTTCATTCAGTTTTACTCTCCCACTGTCTGTGCCACTATGAAATATTGTATATATTGTCCTTCCCTCTCAGAGTATGGACTCAGACCAAATAGTTATTTTACAATCAACTTCTAGTGAGCACCCTTTGGTGCCAGGTTGATTGAGACATAATCCTTTAAGATCAAGAGTGAATGGAGCTGGGGCTGAGGACATAGCTCAGTTGGTAGAGTGCTTGCCTCACAAGCACAAGGCCCTGGGTTCCATCCCCAGCACCGGGAAAAAAAAAAAAAAAAAAAAAAAAGAGTGAATGAGTACTATGTTGGTGGTGGGCCTGCAAATTGGTGCAACCACTCTGGAAAGCAGTACAGAGATTCCTCAGAAAACTTGGAATAGAACCACCATTTGACCCAGTTATCACACCCCTCTGCATATACCCAAAGGACTTAAAATCAGCATACTATAGTGATGCAGCCACATCAATATTTATAGCAACTCAATTCACAATAGCTAAACTATGGAACCAACCTAGGTGCCCTTCAACAGATGAATGGATAAAGAAAATGTATATATACACAATGGAATATTACTCAGCCATAAAGAAGAATGAAATTATGGCATTTGCCAATAAATAGCTGGAACTGGAGAATATCATGCTAAGTAAAATAAACCAATTCCAAAAAACAAAGACCAAATGTTCTCTTATATGCAGATGCTAACACAGTAAGTGGGGGAGGGAAGAAAAGAAGTTCATTGGATTAGACAAAGGGGAATGAAGGGACAGGAGGGAGAATGGGAATAGGAAGGACAGTAGAATCAATCGGACATAACTTTCCTATGTTCATATATGAATACACAACCAGTGTAACTGCACACCATGTACAATCACAAGAATGGGAAGTTATACTACATGTATGTGCAATATGTCAGAGTATGCTCTACTGTTATGTATTTCTTTTTTTATATATTTTTTAGATGTTGATAGACCTTTATTTTATACATTTATTTATATGTGGTGCTGAGAATCGAACCCAGTGCCTCACACATGCTAGGCGAGCACTCTACCACTGAGCCACAACCCCAGCCCCTGTTATGTATTTCTAAAAACAATTTTTTTACAAAGAGTGAATGAATTCATCCCCAGCACAGGGAGTGGGGGAAGCATATGGGTTGTGTTCTCATATTTAGGTACCACTTATACTGTTTTATTATTTAATTGTTTTATTTTAATGTCAGTTTTTTTACTTCTATACATTTATTTTTAGAAGAAATTAGCATATAAATGGGAGGTAAGATAGTTGTGAAAGGTAGAGAAGAATCATGGCTCCAGATAAAAGAAGCTTAATAGCAGAGATGAGATTGAAAACATGAGCCCTGGTACCTAGGAGCAGAGAATAGTGGGCAGGAAGAAAAACTGGCCTGAGGTGTTTTGCAAATCTGAGGATTCCAACCCTTTGTCCGGCAGGTTTGGGGTGGGGAGAGGAAGTGGAGTTAGAATGAGGTTTGAGGGATCCCCCAGGGGTAGGGAGGAGGGCTCAGAAGGAAAGAAGTGAGCAGTGGTTCGGAAAGGGATTTCTGAAAGGGAGTGCAAGGTAAAGAGCCCTCTGAAGGGGTGCTAAGAGCACTAGGGGAAGGGAGGCTGCCAGACTCCAGAAGTGAGGACTGAAAGGAAGGAAGAAGCATGTGGGTAGAACCTAGGGCAGCTGATATCTCCCCAGGACCAGGCAACAGGCTGACAGAGAAAAAGCAGCATTGTCTGATTGCCTCTGAGGAATGAACTTCATCCATGCACACCCTAAACTATTTTTGGACCATAACTACACTCTGACAGTACGCATCAAGACAGTAAGACTTTTTGGCTGAGGGGTTTCCATGCCTCCTGCCTCTAACTGGACCAAGCAAGGTGAAGATGGGGTGGAATGGAGGAGTAATTACCTTGAAAAGGAGGGAAGTGTCTCATGGCCGCTGGGAATGTTGGGGGAGTGCTATGGGAGAAAAGATATTAAAGCATATTTTCAGCAAGGTTCCTGGCCACACCCCTTTATCTGAGTTGGTAGGTTGAGGGGTAACCATCAAAGGAAACCCAGCATTCCTCACCCCAGCCTCCATGCCTGAGGAAGGAGTGCTATCATATAGGTGAAACTCAGGGAATGTTGCTGATAGCATCTAAGAACCAAAGATGTGGCCAGGGAACACATCTCACTTGACTCTCCTCTACGTTTTGACCTCAAGTCCCAGGACCAAGCAGCAGACCAGACATAGAAGTTGCTGGAGTTTCATCAAGTTTTTTTTTTTTTCTTTTTTCACAATGAGCAATGGGTTCCCATTACTGGAAATAAAAAACATGTCTGGGTATAAGCCCCCAGCCAAGCATACCTTTTTTGAAAGTCTATTATCTACAGAAGTTTTGATGGATCTTCAATATGTGTTCATTCAGGAGAACCCTCCAACAATTGTGGAGGCAGCCTGGTGCAGTGGTTGGGAATCTATGCTCTGAGATTTTTTCCTTTGTGAATTTGGGCAAGTCTCAGTCTTAATTGTAAAATGAGGATAATAATACCTATTGCACAAGACTATCAAAACTTTAGTTCAATTTCAGGGCTAAGAAAGATAATCTAGATTCTTCTTCTTCT
>JAJEJO010000979.1:341211-383952 GCA_020662805.1 Glaucomys volans
AGTGAATGAGTACTATGTTGGTGGTGGGCCTGCAAATTGGTGCAACCACTCTGGAAAGCAGTACAGAGATTCCTCAGAAAACTTGGAATAGAACCACCATTTGACCCAGTTATCACACCCCTCTGTATATACCCAAAGGACTTAAAATCAGCATACTATAGTGATGCAGCCACATCAATATTTATAGCAACTCAATTCACAATAGCTAAACTATGGAACCAACCTAGGTGCCCTTCAACAGATGAATGGATAAAGAAAATGTATATATACACAATGGAATATTACTCAGCCATAAAGAAGAATGAAATTATGGCATTTGCCAATAAATAGCTGGAACTGGAGAATATCATGCTAAGTAAAATAAACCAATTCCAAAAAACAAAGACCAAATGTTCTCTTATATGCAGATGCTAACACAGTAAGTGGGGGAGGGAAGAATAGAAGTTCATTGGATGAGACAAAGGGGAATGAAGGGAAGGGAGGGAGAATGGGAATAGGAAGGACAGTAGAATCAATCAGACATAACTTTCCTATGTTCATATATGAATACACAACCAGTGTAACTGCACACCATGTACAATCACAAGAATGGGAAGTTATACTACATGTATGTGCAATATGTCAGAGTATGCTCTACTGTTATGTATTTCTTTTTTTTAAATATTTTTTAGATGTTGATAGACCTTTATTTTATTCATTTATTTATATGTGGTGCTGAGAATCGAACCCAGTGCCTCACACATGCTAGGCGAGCACTCTACCACTGAGCCACAACCCCAGCCCCTGTTATGTATTTCTAAAAACAATTTTTTTACAAAGAGTGAATGAATTCATCCCCAGCACAGGGAGTGGGGGAAGCATATGGGTTGTGTTCTCATATTTAGGTACCACTTATACTGTTTTATTATTTGTTTTATTTTAATGTCAGTTTTTTTACTTCTATACATTTATTTTTAGAAGAAATTAGCATATAAATGGGAGGTAAGATAGTTGTGAAAGGTAGAGAAGAATCATGGCTCCAGATAAAAGAAGCTTAATAGCAGAGATGAGATTGAAAACATGAGCCCTGGTACCTAGGAGCAGAGAATAGTGGGCAGGAAGAAAAACTGGCCTGAGGTGTTTTGCAAATCTGAGGATTCCAACCCTTTGTCCGGCAGGTTTGGGGTGGGGAGAGGAAGTGGAGTTAGAATGAGGTTTGAGGGATCCCCCAGGGGTAGGGAGGAGGGCTCAGAAGGAAAGAAGTGAGCAGTGGTTCGGAAAGGGATTTCTGAAAGGGAGTGCAAGGTAAAGAGCCCTCTGAAGGGGTGCCAAGAGCACTAGGGGAAGGGAGGCTGCCAGACTCCAGAAGTGAGGACTGAAAGGAAGGAAGAAGCATGTGGGTAGAACCTAGGGCAGCTGATATCTCCCCAGGACCAGGCAACAGGCTGACAGAGAAAAAGCAGCATTGTCTGATTGCCTCTGAGGAATGAACTTCATCCATGCACACCCTGAACTATTTTTGGACCATAACTACACTCTGACAGTACGCATCAAGACAGTAAGACTTTTTGGCTGAGGGGTTTCCATGACTCCTGCCTCTAACTGGACCAAGCAAGGTGAAGATGGGGTGGAATGGAGGAGTAATTACCTTGAAAAGGAGGGAAGTGTCTCATGGCCGCTGGGAATGTTGGGGGAGTGCTATGGGAGAAAAGATATTAAAGCATATTTTCAGCAAGGTTCCTGGCCACACCCCTTTATCTGAGTTGGTAGGTTGAGGGGTAACCATCAAAGGAAACCCAGCATTCCTCACCCCAGCCTCCATGCCTGAGGAAGGAGTGCTATCATATAGGTGAAACTCAGGGAATGTTGCTGATAGCATCTAAGAACCAAAGATGTGGCCAGGGAACACATCTCACTTGACTCTCCTCTATGTTTTGACCTCAAGTCCCAGGACCAAGCAGCAGACCAGACATAGAAGTTGCTGGAGTTTCATCAAGTTTTTTTTTTTTTTTCTTTTTTCACAATGAGCAATGGGTTCCCATTACTGGAAATAAAAAAACATGTCTGGGTATAAGCCCCCACCCAAGCATACCTTTTTTGAAAGTCTACTATCTACAGAAGTTTTGATGAATCTTCAATATGTGTTCATTCAGGAGAACCCTCCAACAATTGTGGAGGCAGCTTGGTGCAGTGGTTGGGAATCTATGCTCTGAGATTTTTTCCTTTGTGAATTTGGGCAAGTCTCAGTCTTAATTGTAAAATGAGGATAATAATACCTATTGCACAAGACTATCAAAACTTTAGTTCAATTTCAGGGCTAAGAAAGATAATCTAGATTCTTCTTCTTCTTCCCCCCCCCCCCCCCCAGTGCTGGGGATCGAACCCAGGGAGTGTGCATGCTAGGCAAGTGCTTTACCACTGAGATACACCACCCAGCCTTTTTTGTTTTATTTTTGAGACAGATTCTCACTAAGTTGCTGATGCTGACCTTGAACCTGGAATTCATTATATATTCATTTCATCCAAACGCAACAATTGAATAGAAGTATTTCTTAGGGTCTGGAGGTGTAGCTAAGGGGTTAGATTGCCAGCACTAAAAACCCTCCACCCAAACAAAACCCAGCAACCCCTGGAATGTCTCTTGGATGTCTGATGTGCAGTTGACACTGGGATGGATATGAAAGGAGCACGTGCTCTGGCTTGGTCCTCTACACATCTGACTCTCTGGTGAGAAGATGGGACAGCATGAGACCTTGCCAGACCACAGCAAAATTGAATGCTAAACTAGGTCATGCCATTCTGTACACTCAGTATTCATGGAAATGGGGGCCATGCTGGCAGCATGACTAAGGTGGGAGGTATGAAAGAAAAGGCCTGGAGCAGAGCCTTGAAAAATAGGCAAGATTTGGAAAATTGGTAGGAAAAGAGCATTCTGGGTCAGAGAAGCAGTAAAGGCTCAGTAAATGATTTGTTGGATGAATGAATAATTGAATGACTGCATAAGAAAAGATAAAACATGAAATTACTGGGCATTGTGTAAGCTAGGCCTGATGGATGCTTTGTTGACTGAATGAGTTATTGAATGATTAAACAATATGCAAAGACTAAAACTACAGAATGGTGGACATTGCCATTAGACTAGCCTAAGTGGACTGTGAAAACCAGAGAGTTGTGGAAAATAAAGAGTTAGATCAGATTGTGGAGAAACTTTGGAGACAACAGATTCTTCTACTAGGAGCATGGGGCCTGAATCAAGAACCCTGTCTGGTTGCATTTGGACTCCATTGTTTACTGACCACATGACCTTGAATGAGTTAGTTTCCTCATTTTAAAAAAATGAAGTTTGATGTCTGCTTTATAGTGTCATTTTGAGGATTATCTGAGAAACCTATGTGGCCTAAGTGTGGTGCCTGATGTATAGCAAGTGCTCCAAAGTAGTAGTATTTATTAGTAATATTTGTTTTTTAAAGACTGAAAAGAAGATAGATTCAATAAAAAAACTCTAGGGAAACACTGAAGTTCCTTGCATGAGAAATGGGAGTGGAATGCAATGTTTTGTGAAGAATTACTTGGCAGTAGTATTCAGGCTGGCTCAGAAGGGAAAGCAGGGCCACAGCAAAGGGGCAGCCCCAGAGAATGATGAAGGGATGACCAGGGACTAGAAACCACCCCTCCTGAGAAAGAGAAAGCTGTCCAGTTACTGGTATGAGTGTGGGAACAGATGCCTGGCACACAGAGGCCGTCAGTAGTCGTGTTAAATGAATGTCTCTAGAAACTGAACATCGTTCAGGCTCAATGGCAAATGCTAGCAGTCAAGTACAGAGTTTCAAAGCACTGGAGAAGTCCACCAAGACCTGGCCTCTGGCCTATTTCAAGGCTTCTCCTATGGAAACAGACAAAGGAACAGATGTGAAAGGAAAAACGGTGAATGTGACCAACACAGAAACCAGGGAAGGACAGCCAGAGTCTTCTTTCATGTGGAGATACTAAGGAAATAAAAAAAAATTCCACTTCCCTTACTGTTTCCTAGTCTACTGCTCTAACAGAATTTGAGGCACATATGAAATAGAGGCAAAGCCATCAGTTTTCATCTGAAGATAGTTCAAGGTTTGGGTTTTCACCTGAGCAATGGGGTTTTACAGGGTTTTATTGTTTGTTTTTGTTTTTATACCAGGAATTGAACCCAGGGTCACTTTGCCAATGAGCTACATCCCCAACTGTTTTTATTTTGAGACAGGGTCTCCCTAGATTGCTGAAGCTTGTCTCAAACTTCCCATCCTTCTGCCTCAGCCTCCAGAGTCATTGGGATTACAGTCGTGTGCCACCACACCTAGTTGGGTCTAACGTTTTGGGCCTTTTCCAATCTACATTTCCAAATTCCAATTTACACAGGTGGCATACGCCTTTAATACCAATGACTTGGGAGGCTGAGGCAGGGGAGAATCACAAGTTTGAGGTCACCTTTTGCAATTTAGCACTAAGGTCCTAAGCAACTTAGGAAGACCTTGTCTCAAGATAAAAAATAAAAAGGGCTGGGGCTGTAGCTCAATGGTAGCATGCTCCAGATGCTCTGGCTTGGTCCTCTACACATCTGACTCTCTGGTGAGAAGATGGGACAGCATGAGACCTTGCCAGACCACAGCAAAATTGAATGCTAAACTAGGTCATGCCATTCTGTACACTCAGTATTCATGGAAATGGGGGCCATGCTCCAGACTCAATCATCAGTACCACCCCCCCACCCCCCAAAAAATCCAATTTGTTAGTCAGGAATCTTTTCAAGTCAGTTTAAGAGGGAGAGATAATATATTGGTTTGTGAAACCAAAAATCCAGGATTCAATCTGAGTTTCAGGAATGGCTGAATCCAGGAATTCAAACACTGTCAGCAGGAATCTCCTCTCTTGTTCTCTCATCTCTATTTCTTCTGTATGTCTTCATTCTCAGTCAGGTAGTTCCCCTGAGAATGTTAGAATTACACACAGCGAAAAGTCCCAGCAAACAAAAGGTTTTCTCTTTCCCAATAGTACTCAGAAAACTCCAGAATGGAGTTTTAATATTTGGACTGACTCAAGGAACTTGCTTTCCTCCGGAAAGTATGGCAACAGCCAGGGGATATGACACCTTGGCTGATGCTGTGTTCTCTTTTGAATCTGGGAATGAATTAGCTTCCTCCAAAACCCAAAGATGCCAGTATGGAAGGAATGGCTTCCCAAGGAAGATAGAAATTTATTTACCAGAAGTAGGAGAAATGGTTGCTGACCAAACAAAACACACATCTGACTCCTATAGGTCACCAATACTGAAAACAGGGACCACTGTAAGCTCCTGGAGGTTCATGTAATATGCTAGTCCAGCAGTCTTGAGTTCATCTGGGAGTCAGCTTACCTTGTTTTGCATTTCCAGGAAAGCTGAGTCCAATGATGAGCAAACTACAGGACTCAGAGTTTGCTTCCAGTCAAGAGCAGGGTGTGAGACTTGCCATTGATTTTACTTAAGTGTACTCTCCTCTGAAAGTGTCGCTTCTGAAGACGTGTTTCAAGGAGCACTTAATAACTCTAAAGGTATTTGTACGGCACCTGGAGTTCTCAAGAGGCATCACATAAATGCATGCAATTCTAATTGTGACTTTCTGAAGCACTGATTCCTGAAGTGGCCTGGTGTTCTCCTAGTCACCTTAGAATACCAGGACTACTGGAGAACACCTTTTTCTTCTAGGTTATGACTCAGCTGACTATGGCAATGAAATTCCCATCAATCTGAAGCACCTCCCTGCTTTTCAATCTTTTAAAGTATTAGAAAAGAAAATTAGCATGTGTAGCCTAGAAATAATCTGCCTACAAGATCCATTTCCAGGACTGGGGATATAGCTCAGTTGTTAAAGTGCCTGTCTTGCAAGCACAAGGCCCTGGATTCAATCCCCAGCACTGCAAAAAAAAAAAAAAAGATCCATTTCCATTTATGTTTATGAAATGGGCCAATAATAATATAGCATATCACATCAGAAGAATAAGAAGTCAGAGAAACTTTAAATCCACATACCTACCATGTGACAGGAACTGTACTAGTCTCTAGGGATATAGAAAGAAGCAAAACATTTTAAAATTCTTGCTTATATGAGGCTTAAATTCCAGTAGGTGAGTGCACTCATATGCTATCTTCAAGTCTCCTCTGTGTCATTGATGAGAAATAATAGGATACACCAATGAACAGCATTGCAAATCCTCAGTAAGTGTTTCTTCTATGCCAGGCTCTGCCAGGGCTCCACATGCATCATCTCATTATTCTCTTCTTTCTAAGCATTAAAAACAGAGGGCTGGGGATGTAGCTCAGTTGGTAGAGTGCCTGCCTCACAAGCACAAGGCCCTGGGTTCAATCCCCAGCACCGTAAACAACAACAACAACAAAAATGCTTCAGAGAGATGTGAACACATATATAAATATAAAAAAGGGCTGGGGATGTGGCTCATAGTTGAGCTCCCCTGAGTTCAATCCCCAGTATCAAAGAGAGGTGGGGGGGGGGTGAACACCTATTCAAGGGACCACAGGAAGCAAGTAAGTTGGGGAAGCAAGACTCACTCAAATCCATAAACCCAGATCTGCTGTTGCTTCTACCTTCTCTTGGTATCTGGGATGGGGGGGGCGGTGCAGTGAATATTGGGGACTATGTTGCACTGCAGAACAAACTCCATGCACCAGCCAGTTGTTATAGGGAAATTAGTTCCATGTGGTCAGATTTTCTAATTTTTTTTTCAAAAGAAGCCAGCAAACAGGATTTTGATATGAAAACCAATTTAGAAAACATGGTGAAAGTCCAGCAAAATCTGTCTGGGCACAATTCAGGCCACAGGTCTGCCCCTCTATTAAGAGGTTATGCTGCCCTGGAGAGGTAGAATACTAGATAGCAACCCTGTGGGTAGAAACCACAAATATGTCTTTGTGCTTACACAAAGTATTTCTCAGGTTGATTTTAAAAGGTAAAGAAAAAAAGAAAAGAAAAGTAGGATCCTTATTTACCCAAAAGGCAAAGGCCTTAATGAGAGGTACCAGGGAGGGAACAGCTGGAGCATTCCAACCCCCTGTCATGGAGGAGGCTGGCATAGAACCATCTTATGCTGGGCTGACAGGCCATGCTTATCTGAAAGGGAAAATTTAACTTCAGGGCGGACTTTGTGTTATATCTGAGGCTCTAATAATGATCATTATGCTGTCAGCACACAAGACTTAGTTCAAAATAATTCTCCTCCTAAAAGTCACATTCTGCCAGCTTCCTGGTCCTTCCTTGCTGCCTCCTCCCATGGCCTCCCACACTCAGCAAGCCTTTCCTTTTCCCTAGTCCATTTACCAAAGGATTGCAGCCGCAGGATGACATATGAAGGTCTCATCACCAGGGTGGTCTGGAATGAACTGAGTTTGTTGCCTGGTGGTGGCAGCTCCTCTTCCTGTCCTGGCCTTTGGAGGGAGAGGGAGGGAGCACAGAATGGCTTCCATGGTTCAAAAACATTTGCAACATCAACAGACTGAAACTCTGCAAGACAATATTCTTACTTAAAAAGTGTAAAGGAATTCCCATTCTCAGATCTTAACAAGATCAGAAAACCTCTGTTTACTACAAGAATTGTTTCAGAAAGGGAAGTGAAATCTGGCACAGGAAAAATCCCATTTCTATCTGCTCTCAAGATAGTAACTTTGCAGCCATATGCCATGTGTGTTTCATCAGAGCGAAACAGCACTGTAGTGCACTGGGGACAGATTTGCTGTTGCTGATGCTGCTGCTGCCGCCTCCACCACCTCCTTCTGTTGCTTGGATAAAGCTGAGACATGTGGCACTGTTGTGAGATTCTTAGAAGATCCAGGCAAGTACTGCTAGCAGGGACCCTGCAACTTGGTTTGCACCACAAAGCTCTGAACCCAGCTCCTCTGGGTCCTGGGAACCTTCTCTTTAGGGGATGCACACAGGAAGGACTTGGATGCCTTCTGAAAGGAATGGAACAAAGAAACTTTCCCCCCTCCTCTTGCTTGGAAGACTGGTTTTGACTATGCAGGGATTTTTCCCATTCAGAGGGAGGCACAGCAGTGCCATGGATAGAAATGTCCAGAGACCTGTACTCCAGGCTTGGTGCTCCTGCATACCCACCTTGAGATCCAAACACAATTTACTAAACCCTTTTGACCTCCAGTTTCCTCATCTGTAAAATGGCAATAATATAGGACCAACCACACAGAGCCATCACAAGGATTTAGTGGGGAAAATGCTGTATGCTATGAGCTGTTCCCTTTGCACAGGACTTGTCCTCAGTCCACTGCACCTCCAAGGAACCCTCCCCTCCCCACTCACACCCTAAAAGTTAAAAGGCAGATCTATCTTCCAGTCCTGGCTCCACCACTTATTTCTGCGGCTTCTTGGAAAGATGATCAGGAGTCCTTGTAATGCAAGATGGGCCACTCTATTCCAATGCTTCAGCTGCAGCAGTAGCAACACAACCTGCTACCTTTGTTCCCATCACATCCAGAGCCTAGTTTAGATGCCACTTTTGTCTGGATCTCTGGGCTGCTTTAGTTATAGTCCAGATAAGAGTGTATCTATCCTGCCTCCCACTCCAGGCCCCTGGAGAGGTCCAACTGTCAACCTGCAAGGTATGGAGTCCACCTCTACCAGAGTGGGCAGTGGCACATCTTTATGTATGCAGACTCCTGGTCTCCATCCTAGATCCACTGCTTGTGAATCCCAGGGACAAGGACCTTCAGCTCTTTGGGTTTAACATGCCCTCCCAGGGAGCAGATGCATGCAATAGCACTTACCATCTTGTCTTCCAAGACTTCAAACTCTGCAGATCTTTCCCTCCACCTGGGCAGCCCCATGACCTCTTCACAGAGTTTGTCACTCCTACCTGCACCACCCCCTTGAGGCCGTCCCTGTTATTACACACCAGAACCCAAGGCGCTGCTGCCAGCTTAGGCTGGAGGTCTTGAAGTGAAGTATAAACCTGGCCCTGATCTCGCTGACTTAGAATTCTTCAGGGGTTTCTATCTCCTGTGAGATCAAGCATGAAAAGGCATTTGAAGCCTTTCCCTCCACTTCTGTCCCCCATCAGCCCCCTCCTACAGGGAACACTCCAGTCAGACTTACGTTATGCTCAGGCTCTGAATGTTCCCGCCTCTGGGCTTCTACAGACACTGTGTCCTCCACAGGAATGACTCTTCTGTCTCTCTTCAAGTCTCAGCTGAAATGTTACCTCCTTCTCAAATGTCCCCAGGTAGCACAGACCGCTCCCTCCTCTATCCCTGTCTACTTCCCCAATATATTATCCATGATTCTGAATTACCTTTCTTTGTGAAAGTGTTTCTTCCCACTAGACTGTGAGGGATTTGCATTTTCTTCATTTCAAATTCCAAACCTTTATCAGGACTGATAAGGTCCTGCATGACTTGGCTCCCCCTCACCTCTCCACCCAGTCTGCTACCACACTCTGCCCCACCCATGTGGCCCAGTCCCAAGCTCACCAAACTCCTTCCTGATCCTGAGACTTTGTTCCCCAGTGTCCTTCCCCTGCGATGACCTCCACTCCATTTTTCCATGGCTGGCTCCCTCTTGACATCAAATGTCACCTCTTCAAGAGTCCTTCCCTGGCCAGTCAATCAAAGTCCTTTTCCAGCTGGGCAAGGTGGCACACACCTGTAATCCCAACTAATTGGGAGGATAAAGCAGAAACAGTACAAGTTCAAGGCTAGTCTGGGCAGCTTAGCAAGACCCAGTCTCAAAATAAAAAGGTCTGGGGATGTAACTCAGTGGTAGAACCCTGGGTTCAAACCCCAGTACCACAAAAGAAAAAAAAAGTTAGTTCATTTCCAATATTTGCTCTCACAATTCCATATTTTCTTTCCTTTTTAGTACTTTTCACAAGCTATAGTCAATTCACTCTTAAACCAGCCTTTCTGAAATATAATTTGCAAATAATAAATGGCCTGTGTCACCATGCTGTCACTCAGATATAGCACATTTTATAACCTGTTAGATTTTCCTGATTCCTCTTTCTAATCAATATCCCCCTTCCCCATGGCCAGCCCCAGTCAAATTTTTGCTCTGCTTTCTGTTCCTATAGTTTAATTTTTCTTGTTTTAGAACGTGATTTAAATGTAAGCCTTCACAATGTATGCTTCTGTCTGGCTTCTTTCATTCAGTGTGTTTTTGAGATTCATTCATATGGTAGAATTTATCAGTATTTTGTTCCTTTTTTATCACTGAGTAGCTAGCCATTGTAGAAATATATACAATTTATCCATTCACCTACTGAGGACACTTGGACTATTTCCAGTTTTGACTGTTATGAACAAAGCCACTCTGACAGTTCATGTACAAATCTTTGTATGAATATATTTTCATTTATTGGGGATAAACATCTATAATGGAGGTTGTTGGGCATTTGGTAAGCATATGTTTAACTTTGTAAGAGACTGCCAAACCGTTTTACAAAGTAACCTTTTTACAAAGTGATTATTCCAGTCCATATTCTTGCTAGCAATGTACCTGAGTTCCAATTGTTCTGTATCCTTATTGACTCATATTATTACTAATTTATAAAGGTTTAGCCATCTTAATGAGTTGGTCTTTCTTTCTTTCTTTCTTTCTTTCTTTGCCACTGAGTTACATCCTCCACCCTTTCTATTTTTTTATTTTGAGACAGGGTACTAAGTTGCTGGGGCTGGTCTCAAACTTGTGGTTTTTCTTTCTCAACCTCTCTAGTAGATGGGATTACATGTGTGCACCACACCATGCCCAGCTATTTTCATTTTTTAAACAAATTTAAAAATAATTTTTAGTTGTCGATGAGACCTTTATTTTATCTATTTATTTATATGTGTTGCTGAGAATCGAACCCAGTGCCTCATGCATGTTAAGCGAGTGCTCTACCACTGAGCTACAAACCAGTCCCTCCATTTTTTTTTTTTAAATGTGGATCTTAGATCCATTTCAAGAATGGTGTAGAGTCGGGATTGAGTTATGTTGCTTTCCATGTGGTTACTCAATTATTCCAATACCATTGGTTGAAAAGTCTCTCCCTTCACAAGGGGTTATTTAAATTGTGCTTCCTTTTCTATAATTATTAGTTTTTTTCCACTCTTCTATAAGTTCTATACATTTGTCATTTAAATCTGTGTTCTTTTCCATTTCAACTACCCACTTATAGGTAGAGAAATCAGAAAAAGTGCTTACTTGGAAGTTAATTCAAGACATGATCCTTGGAATAGGAGAAGGGGACCAGGAGAGTGAAATAGGAAGGCAGGAAAGCCAGTACAGTGGTGTTTTGGGGGCTGGTCATCATTGTGGGGTAATTGGGGCTCTATCTACTAGGGACAATGCTGAGGAGCCATGTGGAGTGCCCCTCAGCATTGTCCACCCAGCGCCAGAGAAGGGATCCTGTCTTCACCAGCTCCAGCCACAGTGGCAGAGGTTGCTCCAGAGGGTCACCTAGCTCAGACTCCCAGGATGTAGTGCTTGAGGCCAGAGGGAAGCTCAGGAAAGGAGGCAGGAGCTGGGAGGAGCCAGTAAGCCAAGGAGCTGCTACCTGCTCCAAACTGGTTGCCACAGTGACAGCTGAGTAAAAGCAGAGCCAAAAGGATAAGGGGAGGGTCCCAAGAGGTTTCCTGGCACATTCATTTTACACATATTTATCAGTGCCTCATAGGTGCCAAACACCATGTTAAGCACTGGAGAGTGTCATCCATAAGCCAAACCCTGTCCTTATGGAGAGAAGGTAGCTGGTCAATCATCGCTAGAGCATCATAGTGAGCAGAGATAAGTGCGACAAAGGTCAAACAGGATAAGGGAACGTCAGGGTGAGGGCAGTGATGGTGGTTCAGTACCACCACCAGAAGGCCTCTGTGGACCTGGCATTAGAGAGCAAACAAGGGAAGGAACAGAGTCATGGATACCCAGGCAAGAATATCCCAAGTAGAGGCAACCACAGGTGACAAAGTTGAGGAGAAGCAAGCTTTGCATGTCAGAGAAACAAAAGGAGGTCACTGGGGCTAGAACAAAGTGAGGGGGGATTTGAAGAGACAGTTGGAGGGTCTGACAGACCTTAGAAATGAGTTTAAATTTTACTGAGTGTGATGGGAAGCCACTGGAAGGTTTTGAGGATTAAAATTTGTCTTATTTGTTTCAAAAGTTGTGTCCCCACTTATGGGCATGGTTAAAACATAACAAACACAAAACTAAAAAAAAAAAAAAAAAGGTGATAATACCCAGTGCTGACAGGGATGTAGAAAAACTGCAATTCTCATATACTGCTGGTGGGAATGCAAAATGGTACAGTCAGTTTGCCAGAGTATGGCCATTACTCATAAAGATAAATATATACTCACCATGCAATCCTACTGCTGGATATTTACCTAAGTGAAATGAAACAGTCACATAATTACCTGTACACAAATGTTTACTAGGACTTTATTTATAATTGCCCTGTAGAGAAAACAATTAAAATATTCTTCATCTGGTAAACACTAAATATAAGAATACAACAATAAAAAAGGAATTATTGGTAAAATAACAAGCTTAAAGAGCATTATGCTCAGTGGAAAAAGTCAACCTCATTAAGTTATATACTTTATAATTTTATGCATAAAACATTCTCAAAATGACAAAACTAGAGATGGAGAACATATTAATGTTGCCAGGACACAGGGAGGGTCACAGGGAAGCATAAAATGGGTATAGATATGAGTAAAAGAAGGTGGCACTAGAGAGTTCTTTTGCGATGGTGTAACAGCTATGTAGATAGTTACACAAATCTGTGGGACAAAGTGCATAGAACGACACGTACCCACATACAAATGAATGCAGGTGAAAACTAAATAAGGTCCATAGTCTGCTTAGACGTAATGACTCAGGAGGCTGAGTCAGGAGGATCTCGAGTTCAAAGCCAGCCTCAGCAACTTAGTGAGGCCCTAAGCAACTCAGTGAGACCCTGTCTCTAAATAAAATACAAAATAGGGCTGGGGATGTGGTTCAGTGGCCGAGTGCCCCTGAGTTCAATCCCCAGTTCCAAAAAAATAAAATAAATAAAGAAAACAACAACAACAAAAAAGGACAAAAAAAAAAAAAAAAAAAAAAAAGAAGAAGTAATGCACCAGGGCCAATTTCCCAGTTTTGAAATTGCACTGCAGCTATATATGTCACTATTGGGGGAAATGGGGAAAAGTACAGGAGACTGTTATTTTTGCAACTTTCTGTGCTCCTATTATTTCAAAATTTAGAGATAAAACTCTAGCAGATGGGGGTAAAAAGCTATAAAAGTTTTTTTTTTTTTCTTTTATACTAGGTATTGAACCCAGGGGCACTTTACCACTGAGCTACATTTCAGCCTATTTTTTGGTGGTGGTGCTGGGGATTGAACCCGGGGCCTTAGTGCTTGCAAGGCTAGCACTCTACCAACTGAGCTATACCCCCAGCCCTCATTTTTAGCCCTTTTATTTGTTATTTTGAGACAGGGTCTCATGAAGTTGCTGGGTTCCTTTAACTTGCAATCCTCCTGCCTCAGCCTTTTGAGTTGCTGGAATTACAGGTGTGTGCCACTGTGCCCTGCTATAAAAGGCTTCTTAACTTTGGGGAAAATTTGCAAGTGAATGGGTGTTAGATGACATTTGATAATTTCTGTCAATATCTTTAAGTGTGATAACATTTGTTTTTTAATTAATTAATTTATTTATTTATTTATTACATTACTGGGCTTGGTGCATGCCAGGCAAGCACTCTGCCTTGGAGCTACCTCCCCATCCCTTAGGTATGATAATGTATGCTTATACCAGGTCCACATTTTTAGATGATGTAGTTTGAAGATTTAGAAGGTAAAGTGTCAAAGTGTCTATAACTTACTTGCAAATGGTTCAGCAAATACTTGTCTATGTATTAAAAAAATGGCAAAATGAAAACAATTACTGAATCTAGGTGTCAGGTTTATGGTGTTCATTGCATTATTCTCTTGTATTTGATAATATTGATAATGAGTTGAAGGAAAAATGAACCACTCATATGTATAATCACATGGATGCATCCCCAAAGCTTTACTGTAAGTGAAAGAAGCCAGGCTTAAAAGACTTCACATTTAGATGACATTCTGCAAAAGGCGAAACTGTAGAAACGGAAATTAGATCAGTGGTTGCCAATGGCTGGGAATCCGGTGAGGAGTTGACCACTAAAAAGCAAGAAAAGATTTTGCGGGTGACGAAAAAGTGGTATATTTTGATCAGGAAGGTGGGTATACAACTATATGTGTTTATCAAAAATCATAGAATTATATACTAAAAAGATAAATTTTAATGTACATAAATTATACCTTTAAAAAAACAGAAAGTTGGGCCTGGGGATATAGCTCAGTTGGTAGAGTGTTTGCCTCGAAAGCACAAGGCCCTGGGTTCAATCCCCAGCACCGCAAAAAAATAAAATAAAATAAAAAAGTACCCTGTGCAGAAGACCGATTTAAAAGCAAGTTACAGGGCTGGGGCTGTAGCTCAGCAGTAGAGCACTTGTCTAGCATTGTGAGGCACTGGGTTCGATTCTCAGCACCACATATAAATAAATGAACAAAATAAAGGTCCATCAACAACTTAAAAAATAAAGCAAATTACAGGACTGGTGATATGGCTCAGTGGTAGAGCGCTTGACTGGCAAGTGTGAGGCCCTGGGTTCAGCATCACATATAAATAAATAAAATAAAATAAAGATCCATCAACAATTAAAAAATATTTTAAAAAAACAAGTTACAAAAAAAAAAAGAGAAAGTTTACATGAGGGTGAGGATTTTAACTATCTTAGACTTGTTTGATATAAAATAGTTGGCACCAATAAGCACTGAATAAATGTTAACCAGTATTTGTGGTGTTTCCCCCCAGAAAAGAACTGCGGTATTCCAGGGACCCTCTGGAGTACAAGCTGCGCCTAGAGTAGGTGCCCAAATGGGTGCTGGTTGAATGAGTGATTTGACCGTCTCACCCCCATAGCGTTTGACATATTTCCGTGGCAGCCTCTGCATCACTGAGGTCCTCTGAGGTCCTAGTGGTCTCTGGGCGGAGGGATTTCTGTGGGTGATCGGAGGGTACTAGCAACAGCTCCAAGAGCTGGCACCTGGGTGCTTCAACAGGTAAAGTCGTTTATCTTTCTCCATTGATTTATAAATCAAAATTTAACTTCCTTTTCCGTGCTGCAAAGGCTAGCTTGTTATAAAGAGAAGAAAGATGATGGTAATTTCCTTTGCAAAGTTGAAATGCTAAACACACATGATGCATTGTTTTATAACAGAATAAGAACTACTATCTATTCAGGGCTTTTCCAGGCACCATGTTATCATCATAGCATTTGAATGTGGTGGCTATGTTAGTAGCTTCACTGTACAGGTGAGGGCTTGAGGCTCAGAGGTGAAGTGCTCTGCTCTTGGTCACATCCTGGGATGCTCTAACAGCTGACCCCACACTGTCTCCTCCACATGGGACCCTGACAGAGTCCTTGATCTCCCCTTCAGCTGCTAGCCCTCCCTTTCTCTCAGGGTCAGCCAGGGAGAGTCACTGTGGCTCCCACAGCATCATGTGGGCCATGGACGTCTCTTCCACTGGCACAGAAGGGGAATGTTCTCACTGTAGTGGGATGAGTGGTCGCACCCAGGTCAAATATGGGAGGGAAAGAGAGGAAAGGGGAGAACATACAGAAACACCAGATGCTCCTTCTAGCTTAAAAAAATAATAATAATAAAATTTAAAAAAAAACCCAACAAACCACAAGCATTAGGGAACACAGATTTTTATCACAGTCTGTTTCATTAGAAGGGAGAAGGGGGAAGGGAAGAGCAGTCTGTGGAGGGGGACTAATGGAGATCTCAGAACTGGGTCTGGGACCCAGTGATAATGACAATAAGCATTGCAGACAACAGGTGTCTGTGTGCCAGGTACTGTGCTATGCACTTCACACGAATTATCTCAGGTAGCTTTCTCAGTAACTCTACAATTTAATTATTATCCCCCCCATCTTCTGATTAGGAAACTGAGGCCCAGAAGAGCAAATAAACCAAATCGTACATTTTCATATGTGCAAACTGGTGTATAAATGCACTGAGCTCCTGAGATTCCAGGCTGTGTGAGGTCAGGAAGGACACATATTAAACGAACAATAATAGTTCTCCGAGGAGGACTGATGGCTCTGGTAAAGGTAGGAGCTTAGGCTTTTATTGTGCAGCATAACGCTTTTCACGCTGGGGCTGTGCAGCTTGTGGTGCGGGGGAGCGGGTGGTGCCTGCGTTCAGGAATCCCAGCGCTAATTTGGAGTCAAGTTTTGTGGACTGCAGATCGCAGGTCTTACCCGCAGACTGCGCAGCCTTTCAGGAACCGCGGGGCCTGCCTCCTGCTGGTGTAGCGGGGAGACCCAGCCACCAAACGACTTTCCAGAGGCGTCGGCTCCTTGTCTCCCGCTCTGGGTTTCCCGGGGGACCCAGGCCAGCCCGGTGTTTCGGCCTTCGGAAAGCCAGCCCATTGCCGGGTGTCCGGCCCCGCCGCCCGCCCACTGTCGCCGAGCCGACGCCGGGCCAATCAGACCCGGGTGATGCCACTCCGGAGATGAGAGTGGCAGGAAATCAAGGTCAAGGCCCCGCACACAATGGGGCCATTGTCGGTCTCCAGTCAGTTGACTTTCAAGCAGCAGTTCCCCATCCACCCTCGCTCCTTCTCCCCACCCCCGACCCCTGCCAGGAAGTCACCCAAACCGCCTGCCTCCTTCTCAGCCTCGGCCCGAAGGGAGCCGCATTCTGGGTCCTACCCGAGGCGGCGCCGGCCGTGCCGCCCCTGCACTGTCTGTTCCTTCCACCAGGTGGCGACAGAGCACCACATTTCTGAGCGCCGGGAGGGAGGCAAGGGGCGGCTGCTCAATTGCTGATCAGGGCGTGGGGGAACCTTGCCCTTCCTGTTTTATCCCAGAGCGACAAAAATCCGAGTCAGATTTGCCTTCCCTGACTCTTTACTCTGAGGTCACAGAGATCTGGAATCTCAGGAGCTCTTGCCTCAGCAAATGGCAAAATGGCCATGAAGTGCAGTACTTTTCCTTGGTGGGGAGGAAACCGAGAGTGGACCCCCTTTATTGAGCGAGTCCCAGCAGGAGGAACCCTGACAGCCTTTCTGGTCAGGAATAACAAACCATCTGATTGACGGGTTATGTTAGTGTATAAATATTATTTCTGACCCCCCCCCCCATGATGTCCTTCCTCCCTGTTATTCTCCCTCAGAGCAAGTTATAGGTTTCCTTCTTATCCGCAATAAGACTCATATTTGTCTGATTATTTTCCACTACAATACACCGTCCATTAAAGCAGGGACTGAATCTGGTTTTGTTCGCCAGTGTGCCAAGTACAGTATCTAGCACATAGTAGGTGTTCAGTAAAAATCTGAGAATATAATGAGTGAATGATGTCCATTGAACAAGCAATGGGTGTGCGGGTGGCCTTCTAGTTCCAGAGAATTCGGCATGTGTGAATACAGATAGCACCTGGGCCCATTTTGCAGGCTGCACCTGGCCCAGGCCATCAATTAGAGAGGAATGTCCCTGCAGCAAAACGTTTTAGATTAAGACACCTGGACTGGGTTCTGGCCACCTGGCTTCACAGTTTCACCTCCACCTATTATGTGTTGAACAACTTTGCACATATGGACCTTTCTGGACTTCAGTCTCCTCATCTGTAAAATGGGAATAAAAATGCCATCTGTCTCTCTAAAGGCCATTGTGAGGGTGTACAGAGCTTGGAACACTGAGCATCCAGGGATATTAGTTATTATTATTGCTGCATTGCCATTATTGGGCAAGGAGGCCATAGCCCAAGTGCCCAAGGCAGGTGACAGTTGAGGTGAGGGATCTGGGGCTGTGGTAGTTCTGGTCTGTTTTTTGTTTGTTTGGTTGGTTTTGGGTTTTTTTTCTGTGAAGTAGTCCAGGAAGCTGAGGCTGGTGGGATTTGTTCCTCTATCTGGGTGGAAGGTCTTCCCCTCTGGTTAGAGGTTTGATCTGTCTCTGCTGTGGGGTGTGTGGGTATGTAGGTGTGAGTGTGTGTGTGTGTGTGTGTGTATGTGTGTTTAATGATCAAAGCAACACAGGAAAAAGTGCATTTGTTTTAACTTTTATAGGGGGAGGCCTCCTGGTCTGGGACATTCCCTGAGGAAGTGACTTGAGGGCTGGAAGCTGGAGAATCAGAAAGAGGAGGTATTCAGAGACCCTTCCCTTAGAACAGCCGCACCACGATGTCCCAAAGGAACTTAGGCTCTTCCTGGGTCAGGCAAGTGTCCAGATGGGAGAAGATTCAAAGCAAATACACCCTAACTACATAGGCTCTTCCTGGGACCTGATGCCTCACTTGGGCTACCAGCACACAGCCACATGATGTTAGGCCCCAGTCCCAGGCCTGGGGGAGGAAGCAGAGCCTTTCAGGAAGGTGGCCAGGAGAAGCCTGATAGGGGTTCAAGACCTGGAGTGGGGCTAGGGGCCTTGGGCAGTGAGCTAGCTCCTGGGGTCAGCATTTCTGGTTACTTCTGCAAAGTAGGGTAGGGAGATAGCCTGTGGTTATGGGTGCCCACCCACACCAGCTGCCAAACATCAGGGTAGCTAAGAGCATGGTGGAACATGGAGCCAGGGTGTTGGGGAGTATCCCAGCTCTGCAGTTGCCAGCTTTGGCAACTCCCTTAAACTAAGCCTTAGTTATCTTGCCTATGAAATGGGGGCAATATAACAGAACCAATCTCACAGGGTGTTTTTGATGATTTAGTGAGATAAGACGTGAAACATCCTAGCACGTGTTGGGCACTTGATAAACTCTACTGTTTTGTTTTTTTTTTTTTATTTGGTTTAACTTTTTTTTTTTTTTTTTTTTTTGCAGTGCTGGGGATTGAACCCAGGGCCTTGTGTTTGCAAGGCAAGCACTCTACCAACTGAGCTATATCCCCAGCCCACTGAGCTATATCCCCAGCCCTCGTTAGTTCTTTTATCACAGAATAGGTCAGTTCAAACTTGCTTTTTTTTTTTAAACTGGGGATTGAATCCAGGAGTACTTAACTACTGAGCTGCCTCCCTGTCCTTTTAAAAATGTTTTCTCTTGAGACAGTCTTGCTAAGTTGCTTAGGGCTTCACTAAATTGCTGAGGCTGTTCTCTAATTTGTGATCCCCCTGCCTCAGCTTCCTGAGGCACTGGGATTACACATGTGCTGGTGCCTGGCACGAATCAGCCAGTTCAGAGATAAGGAACCTAATACCCCAGAGGCTAAGTAACTTGCATAGGGCCCCACTCACAGGTAAAAAGTGGAAAAGTCCAGATTCAAACTTAAGTTTCTTTGACTTTGAAACCTGTGCTCCTTGGAGCTGGAGGGAGGGAACAGATCAGTGGCTACCAGGAAAGAAACTGGGCTTCTGTTAAACCATATTTTCATGGATTCAACAGATGGAGGTAAACTGGGGTAAAGTGGCATGCACCTCCTCTTCTAAAGCACATGAGTCTGGCAGGGTCCCCTGCGGGGCCCAGATGCATCAGTTGGGATGGAGTCAGAGCAGGAAAGAGTGGGAAGGGTCCATTAAACACTGGGGCAGTGCACACCCAGATTCAGGGGCTAGAGCTGTGCTACGGCCACCCACAGAGCACTGGCATGACTTCTGCACCAGCCTGAGCCACAAATCTCTGCCCGCCCCCACCACCCCCACTGGCCCGTGCCCCCAAGAGTTTGTGGTGTCCCCTCCCTTACCCACCTTTGTGTAGGGACTCCTTCTCTCCTCCTCCCTCAATGTAATAATCCCACCTAACAAAAGTGACCATGGCTCCTCTGACATAATGCTGATGCTGGCTAGGCTGTGCCCAGGCAAACCACCAAGCTGAACTCAGCCCCTTTCCCTGTGCCAGGACACCCTGGCCCTGTTGCCTGTCCCCTTCTTCATGAAAACCCAAATGACTCTCATTTTCAAGACACTGGAATTAAACAGCCCTGGGGTGTTAGGTGCAGAAGCAGAACTTTCCTAAGCCCGCTAGTCTCTCTCTAGTTCTGGAAGGGTGGGCTGGGAGGCTGGGCAGACCTCGCAAAGGAAGAGGTCAGATGGCTGCAGAGTGCAGGAGATGCTGCCAGGAGGGCCCTGGGTTTGGGGGTGAGTTGGCATAGTGGGGGAAGGGGTACTGCTGCCTAGGTTGCTACCATCTGCAGGCTCTGGAGTAAGGCAGATCAGGTTTGAATCCTGCTTCTGCCACTGTGTGACATTGGAAAGTCACTTCATTTCCCTGAGCCTCAGTTACCTCATCTGTTAAATGGATTTAGTTAAACTCTCATGAGGTTTGTGAGGATTAAAAAAGATAAAGAAGAGCTTGGGGCAGGGCACACAGCAAGCACTCAGTAAGTGATCTTTGGTGCTGCTGGAGATGCTGTTGCTGGTGATGGCTCTGAGACATGGCCACCTAGAGTTGGACCAACCTTCAGAAGGAAGTCAACCAGGTCTGCAGGGGCAGGGGCAATTTCCTTCTGGCCTAATCCTGCTGCTGATGACACCAGGTCCTTGGGCCTGATACAGGAAGCTGAGAGGAGGGAGTCACCCCACCCCACAACCTCAACCCTGACACCCTGCTGACCTCCAGAAAACAAGGTTTCTGACTAGCCTGTGAGGTGATATGGGGATCCCATAGGTCAAGGTGAAACCTGATTTCTCTTCTTTTACACTCACTGCTTCTCTGCCTTTCATATTCTCCAGTGCCAGGGAGAGAGAGGGAGCCAGGATGGGGCAAGACATGAGGAGGTTCCCCAACATAGAGAGGAAGGGGCTGGCAGTCCTTGTCTTTTAAACCTCTGGTTGAAACTGATGACATTGAGTGATGTGGTGAATACCCATGTCAAAGTGGGGCACAGTGGAGCACACCTAAAACCCCAGCAATGGGGGAGGCAGGAGCATGGCAAGGGCGAGGACAGCCTGAGCAACTTAGCAAGACTCTGTCTTAAAAAAGAAAAAGGGCTGGGGGGGTGTACCTTAGTGGCAAAGCACCCCTGGGTTCAATTCTGGGTACCACAAACAAAAACATGTCTCCCCCACCCCCACTGTGGCCCCCTTAAGAAAAGAGCTGCCCTGAAGAGCATGGTGCTGTTTGCATAACAAAGGAAGGTGAGCTTGTAAATAACCAATCTCAAAAGACAATAAGAGTCCCTAGTCCAGTCAGCGCTCTGTACCTCCTTTCCACGGCTGGGGGTCTGTTGCTCTCACATCCTTGACCTGAGTCCTCCCGGCTGCTGAGGGCAGGTGGGGCTGGACCTGGTGGAGGGCACTGTGCAGGGTTGGGCCCCAGCTGGGGCTGAAATTCTGCCCTTCAGCTCTTTCCACAAATAGCGCTCTGAGTCGGGGCCCCTGAGAACCAGGATCACTCCAAAGTCCTGTTCCTGAGTGGAGCCGTCTGTGCTTCCTCCACGAGTGGGGCCTCTAGTTCCACCTCTACACAGTTCCCCCAGAATCAGTGCAGGGGAAACCCTCTCCAATCTTTGGAGAGTCTGGTCAATCCGAGGACCCCACCACCCCCACTCCGGCAGGCTGTGCCTACCCGCGCAGGCTCCCGGGTGTAGGAGGTCCTGAGGCAGAGCCGCTGGAGCTGCCGATCTGAGTTGCGATTAGGCTGGAATGTTCCCGGTCCAGTTCGCAGCGAGGTCCAGGGAGACTGTGGGCGGGTCTGGCCCCAGGTTCCTCAGGCTTAGAAAGCCACAGGCCCTGCCTTTACAGCCTCAGATTCTTGGGCTGTCCCCTACCCCCTCGGGCCTGTCCTCTTGCCTTGGCCTACCTGGTCCACAGCAGCCCACAAAGGCCCACTTGGCTCCCTCTGCCAGAACCTTTCCCCTACCACCCATCATCTTTTTTGTATGACTAATTTCAACACTTTTTTAAAAGGCTCCCTCCAGGCAACCTTGCTGACCCCTCCTTTACTCCAGCCCAGTCAGCTGCCCCTTCCCTGTCCTAAGTACTTATTTCATGTGGCCCTCATTATGTTGGCTCTGGAGTACTGCCCAGGGACAGGGACCATGCCATCTCTGGGTCCTGGTACATAAGGCCTGCATAGCAGGTGCCCAGTTAGGATGGACAAATGACTGGTGGTCACACCTGGCAGCTTTACGAGCCACAGTTTAAGTGGATGTGGGGGTGGCGATTTCTATTCACAAATGCTTCTCCCACACCTGAGGCTGCCCCTCCACAGCCCTAAATTCTAGGTCTTCTTTCCTTCTCCTCAACTCCATCCTCCTGTCACAGGCTGATAAGGACTAGGAGGTGATACAGGGAAGGAGTCAAGTGTGGGGCCATTGCCAACAAAGGAACTTTGACCCAAGTTTCCTTTTCGGTCAAAGAGATAATAACAGCACCTTTTTAGGGTGGCTATAAGGACTGAAAGTGGCCATTTCCATAAGAAGCCTCCCACCAGTTCACTTCCCATCCCTCCCACAGGCCTGAGATCTCTGCAAAGGGGAGGGCAGCTCTGGGGTCTGGCTTGACATTCTAGTTGCAGCATTTCTGCACCCTTTGTCCCCACCCTCCCACCCCATCTCCTCCCTCAGGCTACACCTCTGCAATGCTGGGGGCAGCCTGTGTGTGATATGTGGTTATAGGGGAAGCTCCTGGGACAAATAAGTGGCTTCAGTGGAAGGTTCTCTGCCTACATGGTCTTGTTTAGTTTGGGGCTCTGAAGTGCCTCTGATTTCACAGGCCCTTCCCTGGTCTTGTGCTGACAGCATTCCAGATGCCAAGGGCCTGTGGAGTCACTATCTAGGCCCAAGGTGGAAAGTGGGGGCAGACAGCCCTGATATTTAGGAAGTTCAGCAATCAGAAAGATGGGAATCTGAGAAGATGTGAGCTGTCACCTCCCTGCGGGGCCATCTGCCCCCTGCCAAGTTGACAGGGCACAATAAAAGGGCCAGGGCCAGCCTTCCCAAAAAAGCCCAATGAGGCCACTTGCCAGGCCAGGTCCCTCCAACATAATCCCCGAATGACAGGTTCTGCCTGCCTAGTCCCTGTGCATTAGATTAGGCATTACAGGAAATTTGCCCACCTTCAGACACTGTCCCAAAGGCCAGAAAGACAGCTTGGGTGGAGGCAGAAGGAACTCAGGGAAGGGGTGGAGGCCAGCATGCACCCACCTTTTCTCTCCACTGCTTGCTTCCTCCCTCAGCTTAGGGGCCTGGGGTGGAACATGGGATGGAAGCTATGAAGCCTGGAGGCAGTCTAGCTGTGTGTGGCCTTGGGCAAGTGACTTCATTTCTCTGAGCCTCATTTCCTAGCTGTAAATGAGGATAACAACAGCATATATCCCTTAGAAAATTGTAAGAATTTAATAATTAAATAGGATTAAATAATGAATTAAAGAATCAAATAATAAAATTTATGCATTAAGCCAAGAGTGCACATATTAAGTGAACAACAAATGACAGCATTATTTTGCCAGGATGGGGGGAGTACTGGGAATTGGATTCAGGGCCTTGCACATGCTCAGGCAAGCACTCTACCACCAAGCTACATCCCCAGCCCTTTTTTTTAAAAAAAAATTATTCTTTTATTTTGTGATAGGGTCTTACTAAATTGCAGGCTGGCCTTGAATTTGCAATCCTCCTGCCTCAGCCTCCTGAGTAGCTATGATTACAGGCATGCACCACTACATCCAGCCTAGTATTACTACTATCATCTGTCCTTGCTGTGTTCCCAGTGTCTACGTAGGATACTTTAATGGAGTTCAACCTAACAGAATCTGTTTAACATTTATGATTCCTTAAAGAGGGACTCAGTGTGCTCAAACAAGGGGAGAAAAGCAGCCCCCAGATTCCCAGGCAGGGCTGCCATGGCTTTCTGTACCCTGCCTCCTGCTGAGCACCAGATGGTCCTGGACTGTCCTTACCCCTTCCATGTCCCAGAGCTTGGGGAGATTTTGTTGCTTCTTCCCTGGTTGGGACACCCAGGCAGGTAGGCAGCCCTGGTAGGACTATGTATCATGGCTTGGAGGCCACGGGGTGCTCCAGGAGCTAGAAAGCAGGACTGGGGTAGTAAGGGATTCCTGGCCAGAAAATGACAAGAAGGATCATATCTTTGCTCAGTGCCAATCTCTGGTTTTCAAGATAATTCTCAACCCCTCTCCCCCTTAATGGTACTGGGGATTGAACCCAGAGGCACTTTACCACTGAGACACATCTCCAGCCCTTATTTAAAAAAATTTTTGACACAGTCTCAGGGTTGTGCCACTGCGCCACACCCAGTTTAATCTATTTTTTTTCTATAGAGATTGCTCAGAGGCAATGACACCAGTAGCAGAAGGGCCCCCTTCCTCAGTGCTAGGGTCTCAGGGGTAACCAAACTCGGCTTTATACCACTTTCAGTGTGGAGTGGCTAGCTGGAGGGAGCGGGGAAGGCTGAGAGACTCATATACCCAGAGGCCTTTGGCCATAGGAGGAAAGCAGATATAAGAAGTATTTCCCAAGTTCAAGGTTCTGGTCTCATTATATTGAACAACTCAAGGGTTAACCTCAGTCCCCACTCCCACCAGCCTTGTCCATACCTGTAAAAAGAGAAGGAAAAAAGACACTGCTGGAAGGTGTAGGCTGCCTCATTGCCTGTAGGCTACAGCTGGATAACCATTATTTATATGCCTGTTGAGAAACCCTGGGATTTCCAGGCAGGCCATCTTGGTGTTCTCTCCTGGTAAGATCAAGAGGCATGAAATTGAGGCTCTGTCCAAGGATTTAGGCCAGTTGGTGGCCCTGGCCACAGCTGCTCCTTAAGGCTGAGGCCTGGGTTAAACTCCTGACATTATACAGCACCTTCCCTCCCAGCCACCAGAATAGGTGGTATTGGCACCCTGTTGAGGAGTCCTGCACCCCTCTTTTGGGGGAGCACAGAGGTCCTCGGCCTTCTCAGCAGTCTGTGGAGGGTTAGGCCACGGAGGGTCTGATGGGTACTGGTGTTTCTTGAGGAGGCCTTCTGGCTGCCTGGGTGGTGAGTCCTTACCTGGAAGCAGAGAAGCCTGTCCCACCCAGATTCAGGCCAGGCTGTGGAGTGGAAGAGAAGACAAAGCCAGTCTGGAATGGCTGTTTTGTTGGATGGGTCCCAGGCCCGGAGCTGTGCTGCCCAGGCCCTGCCATTCTTCTGAGGAATGGGGGCTGGGGATGTATCCTAGCCAGGTCTTGAAAATGAGAAGGCCAGAGAACGAGGGGAGTGGAGGTTGGGGGTGTATGTGTGTAAATGTCAATGTGCCAAACCGCATAGCTTCTCTCCTAGGAGTTCTTTTATCAAGTGCCCAATCCTAGCTCCTCCTCTTATGGCTGATGGAGCACAGAAGGCTGGGATACCACAGCCCCATGGCCAAAAACCCCACCTCTCACTGCTTGGAAACTTTAGTCAGGGCCACATGGGACACAGGACACTATTGCTTCCTGTCACCAATCAACGGATGGCAAGAAAAGGCGCCTGGCATCCTCAGAGGGAGTGGGCCATGTGGAGAGGCTGGCTAATTTTCTGGGTGTGGCGGGTAAGGGATAGAGTGCATGGAGCAGCCTTCTCCAGGGTTTCAGGAGGAAGATAAGCATCAAACCAGGTTCTGCTAGGTATGTGTCCAGGTCCTGTCCCCCACAACCCCACTCAGCCTGGTTCTCCCTCTCCCCACGCTTGAAGGATTCTGTGATTCTTTCTTTATCACGGTTTATAACTCTCTACTTGCTAAGTGGTTTGGTTGATGTCCACACAGCCTATGGATCATGAGTCTACGGGATGGTGCTATTAGGATGGAAGGGGCTATGCCTGTCTTCATGACTGTCCCCCCAGCACTTGGCATTACCCAGGGTTTGGCACAAAATTGGTGTTCAATAAACATTTGGTGAGTAAATGAATTAAAGAATAAATTCTTCCATCAGACAGCATAAACTTATTGTTCATCTTTGTATCCCCAACCTCTGGCCCCATGCCTGGCATAAAATGGGTGCTCACTCAATTGTGTGGGATGGAAGACTGAGATTAAAGGTGAGCTATTAGAGACCTTTGCAAATGTGCTACTGGAAATCTTATCTATCCCTTCCTACCTTCAGGCAGTGAGGACATGGCCTTCTCCTTTAGGTAGCTGTCCTGGGAACAAAGGGTTCCCAGAGGTACTGAGAAGGCAGAAGGCAGTGCTGACTCAAAAAGGTGAGGCCTCAACTGGGTTGAACTGTGGGTGCTCTTCTAGGTAGGTTGCTGTGTGGGGGTGAATACGGAAGTTCTGTGGGAGCTACTCTTAGTAAGTTCTCACCTCTGAGAAAATGAGGAGGACCCAGCGTGGCATCAGTTTAGGGCAGGACCAGAGGACATGGCCACTTGGGCTGTTACCCACTCACATCACTGAAGCCTCCTGAGAGCAGGGACTGGATCCAGAGTCCCCACAGTTGCCACTCTTTAGATCTGAGAGTCTTGAAGTCACATAGGGCTCTGGCCTTCAGGCCATCCCTTGTCTTTGCACAGACAGGAATTCCCAGACACATCTGGAGAACTGAAGGACAGTGAGAACAGAATAGGGACTTGTGCTGTGCTTGGAGTAGATCCCCTGCACTATCAGCAAAGCAACAGCACTGTGTCCTGGGAGGTGATGCTCTCCTCAGGGTTGGAGTTCCCCAGAGTCTCTGACCACGGGATCAATTACAGGGCCCATCCTCACATCTGGATGAATTGAGGAGGTAGGATCTCCTGGGGCCCAGGGCCCAGTTCTAAACAGATTTGAGGTCTCGAGTTTCCAGTCAGAATGGCATTTCAGAGCATGAAAGCCACTTAGGTTGCAAAGCGTCTTGTGGACATCCTGGTGTGCAGTGGAGTGCACTCATACAGGACCCACTCTGGCAAGGGGTTGAGTGTCCATCTGACCAGTCATGAATCAGAACAAGGATGGACAGAGAGGCAGCCCTATACTAAATGTCAGGATTTGAAACCATAGCTTATGTGCCACTTGAGAATTAATTTAATCTTTAACTCAGGGGTGCAAAACCCCCCAATTTAAACCAAAACAAAACAAAATGTGAGTGACTGACTAGCAGGCAAGCAGAGGAAGGGCTGTTTCAAGGGCTCTCTTGTTTTTTTGGGGGGGGGTGCGTGGTAAGGAAGCATTTCTTCAAAGGTAGGAATATCTAGAATGTATGCAGGCTAGTGTGTGGGCAGAGAACTTCTTTATTTTTTTTTAAACACAAAAAGGTTTATCACCAACTCTGGCAGTTTTCATAAAGGTTGACTTGGGATTCAAATAATAAGAGTATTTCTCTGTGGAAACAGCATCTTATCAAGTGGAATGATCCCCAGCAATGCCAAGGCTGGGAAGCAGGTCTCTGTCCTGAGCCATGGGAGTGTTTGACAGCCCTGAGAGACTTATGGAAATAGGATCCTCCCTGAGGGCTGACCCACACATGCAACTGTAAACTCACTTTTCTTCTCTCTCATTTTGTTTTCCTTTACAACATAAAGCCAAATGTGGTCACTTTAGTACACAACTGCGGCCCAGGAGGCCAAGCTGAGGCCCTAGTAGGTAGAGTCCCAGCTCTAACAGGTACCGAGCGTGTGTGCGTGTGTGTCGCTTTCCGCACTCGGGACTTGGAGAGCAGCCTGCCCACCCTCTTCGGAGGTGCCAGGAGAGAAACGGGGACCAGAGCGGATCTTCCCTCGCTCCTCCTTAAATCCAGCGTCCTCGGTTCTCTGCGCCCTAGGTGCGGCCTACTTAACCATCTGCCCGAAAGCCGGGTGGCCGCGAGAGCAGAGCCGGAGCGGCTGAGAGGGCCAGTGGGGAGGGAAGGGACAGCATCCTATGCGCGCTGCCTGGCTCGCGGGCAACCGGGCCACCTGGACAGGCGTGCAGCGGCTGCATATCCGTCCCAGGCCTGGGCGTGTAGAGCCACCGAGCCCGCCCGAGGGCGGGGCTGGAAGTCGCGGCCCGCAGGGCTGCGGCGGCGCTGGGAAGCGTCCCCCTCCGCCCGGCCTTTCCCGAGTGCAGTGCGGGCGCGCCCGGCGTCCAAGGAGCCGGCGGGCACCCCATTCGCCCCCTGGCGGCGCCGGGACAAGCCAGGCGACGCTGCCGCAGCGGAATGAGCTGTCCACAGCAGCACTGGGCTACGCCCGAGGTCACGCAAGAATATGCCCGGGGCTGGGAACCCGAGAGGAAGGCAGGCTTTGGAAGGAATGGGGTGGGGGATCGATTCAACAAAACTGTGAGATTCTGTATCATATCCTCCAAATCCTGTGCGAGCTTCTCCACTAGCATGGTGACTGACACCCAGGGATCTCATACCCGAAAGGTCCTCCTTCCCCTCACCCAGCCTCCCTGGAAATAAAGGCCTCATTCCTATTCTCACCCTTTCTGGAAAATGTACCTGTATCTCCATTTCTTCTGCAGTGACCTAATAATAGCAGCCTTGGCCCACCCAGCCTCACCCCAGGCCTGCCACACCTGGGAGAGCTCTGAGGCAATGCCAGGAGGTTTCCTTGGGAGGGGAACAGCATTTAAAAGGGTCCCTTTAGTGTTCATAAGGAGTCTGGGGCCGCCCCAGGCCTTATGGAAGGTAAAGATCTTGACCTCTGGGTTCTTTCAATCTCAGAAGATAAGCACACTCAGGAGATGATGGGCACAGCAAGTGGCTTGGCAGCAGGAGCCTAAGGTGAGGGCACACTGGAGATGGGATGTGCTGTAAATACTGGAGCTATCAAAACTTGCTAAGTGGACAAGATTTTGAAAGAGAAAGGGAGAGTATTCTTGGCCAATTGAGGAGTGGAGTGGAGGGCTGGTGTGGGAGAGCAAGGGTGGCAGACCTCAGAGGCCCTGAAAGGGTATGGTTCTTCAGTGAGAGAGAAGAGGAAGAACCGGAGGCTGGAAGCTGCTCTGGGAGGTGGTGGTGGTGGTGGTGGCGGCAGCAGCAGCAGCAGCAGCAGCAGCAGATGGGTCTGAGTGCAGCTGAGGCAGGGGAAGGAAGGTTGCCACCTGAGCAGCTGAGCAGTGTGAGTGCAGGTGTCCCCAGCTTCTCCAAAAGACTGGACTAGTTTCTGTCAGGAAGGAGGAAGCCCAGGTCACCGCACTAAAAGAGTCAAGCAGGACACTGGGGCAAGAAGGAAGGTGCAGGAAGCCTCCTGGAGAGGAAGACAAAACATAGAAGCTTATTAAGGGACCAGCAGGGGGTGTGGGGGCCTCTGAATCTCAGGTCCACCAGGGCTGGCAAGACATGGCAGTCTGTGTCAGTTTCTGGCCCATTTCCTATTCCATTTTCCTTCTCAAAGTCATTTAAGGTAAGTGGGAAGACCCCTTCCCACTCAGCCTCTGGTATTGTACAGATGGAACAAACTCAGAATGGGTTCTTGGGTTGGGGCCCTAAGAAACACCACCAGGGAAAGGAGGCAGGGTCAAAAGTCTTCTGGGTAGGAGTGGGGTGGCAAAGAGTTGTGTGTGCTTAGGAACAAGTGTGAGGGAAGGAGGGGAAGGGTCCTGGCCTAGTAGGGGACCACACAGGCCCATACTCCTTTGCCCAGGTCAGGTTTTCTTTCCTTATCAATCAAACTGCATCTAAAGGAGAATCCATTTACTCTTACTTTGGTTGAATTCCTCCAGAGTCAGCTACTCCCTTCTCCCTCTTCTATAAAGGGCCTAGGTGAACACAGGGAGAAACCTGTCTCATTTATTCTTATATGTCTTATGTGGTTGCTCCTAAAGGCTTATAACACCTAGCATCTGCTTCCATTATCCCCTCTCTCTCTTGGAACAGGCCCCAAAGGGAAACATGGTCTCTCAAGCCACCTTTCTCTGCCACCCTTTTGAAAAGTTATAAACACAGCTATCAATTTATAAGTTTCTACTTAGTGTCAGACATTGTGGTCAAGCAAGTGAGGACCTCATTTGTTCCTTACAGTACAGTAGTTCAGAGTCCAACAGCCAGAATCCTTGGCTGGCTCTGGTTCCCAGCTCTAGATAGGCACAAGGGGTTGGATACTGTTCCCTAAGCTGATACAGAGAACATGGATCAGCTTTGGTGTCACTCACCTACAATTCACCCCATCCCTAAAGCATCATACCCTGATGATGCTGGGTCAGCTGGGGGAGACCTGAGAGCCACAGAAAGGACGTAGTATGAACACTTCTAACAACTGTGCCTGGCAGTTTTGGACTGTTGGAGCTGGCAGGTGCCTTGCTTTCTGCTCCTTCAGGAAGAAATAAAGCTACAGCAATGCCCTAGACCCTCTGACCAATGGAAGACCTGTAGCAGGCAATTTAACCTTGCCAGGCTTGGCCCCTTCTCTGTGAGATAAAGAAATAGGAATATTCGTTTTGCAAGGAGGCTGAGAGGATTTACAAAAACTGTAAAATGCTGCCCACTTCCTTGCACAAAATAAGAGCTCAGTAAATGGTTGATATTCTATGACTTTGATGATGATGATAGTATGTGGCTCACAGCAATCAACAGAATGCTCCCTATAATGCTCAGCTATCTTGAGACATAATTAGAATGGCTACCTTTCTTTTTTAAGGATGGCTTAGTTTTTCCTTGGTACTGGGGATTGAACCCAGGGTCTTGCATAGGCTAGGCAAGTGTTCTATATTGAGTACATCCTTAGTCCTTTTTTTTATTTATTAGTAATACAGGGTCTAAGTTGCCCAGGCTGGCCTTGAACTTGAGATCCTCTTGAGTCATTGGGATTATAGACATTGCCACTGCACCTGGTTTTAAGATTTTTTTTCTGTATGTAAAAAGGGAGAACATCTTCTCAAAATAATGTCTATGAAAATGACCTATAGAGAACTTTGGATTGTACAGAAGGAAGTTAGGGGAGGGGTGGGGTGGGTGGGGAGGAGAAGGATTATGAGACATTATTACCATATATACATGTATGAAAAAACTTTTAAAAAAAATACCATTGTCAAAAAAAGCTAATGAAAATAAATAAATAACAGTTTTTTTTTTTTAAAAAGAAAATGACCTATAGAAATAAAATGAGGTAAGGGCTGGGGGAAGGGCAGAGAAAGTGTATGAACTGCTGACAAAGGACATAAAGCTGAGGCAGGATGCCTATGCCCCTTCTCTCATCTAGGTCCATCTCTGCAGCCACCTGGGACCCGTACCTTTCAGAGCCCCACCCTCTCTCCTGAGCAGATTCCAGAGCATGGCTCAGGGTGAAGACCAACTCTGGGGGCCTGTGGCTTAAGCAGGCAGTTCCTCACTATGTCCTCTCCCACGGAAATATGCACCTGTCACTACAATGGGCTAGCAGGAGCCATGCAGAGTCCCCCAGAAGTGTCAAGCAGGCACAAGATGAAACATTTACATCGAATACTTAGGAAGGATCAAATGTGGTTCTCAAAAAGCTCAGACTTGCAAGCTTTGGAGAAGGCCCAGGTTTGGCTTCCTTTAACTCCCAAATTCTTGTGGGATGTTGCAATTACTTGTGACAATCCCTCTCCCTGCCTGGGACTTTGATTTCATATTTAGACATGTAAAACTGGGTGGCTGGCTGGGCCTTGAGCGACTTGGGGGTGGGGTGGGGACTGGCTGGGGAGACTAATCTTTGCAGCCTGTTGTCTTTGGAAGGGAGATCTCAAGGAATCTGATGCTGTAGCTGTTTGTGTTACTAGAATTTTTAGCCACTGTGGCAGATTTCTTGTCCCTGAAATTGGTTCACTCTGTTGAGTAGTTCATTCTGTCCTTTGAAACCCAAATGCCTAGGAATCATTTCTGTAACAGTCTTAAGTTAGAGTAACTTACCAATTACTCTCACAAATTCCATAGTTCTTCCCTGAAATATTATCTCTTGAATAAACATTAGGTGAAGAAGATTCATCAAGGCCAGGTGGGATATTTTAGTGGTAGCTTGGGCTGATCTGGGGGATCGCTCTACCACTGAGCACCACTCCAGGTATTCAGGAGCTTGGAAGCAGGAGGAGGTCATGCAGGGAGAGGTAAGCAAATGCAGAAACAGCTGGGCCATACATGTATGAATGTCAAGACTCTGTGGCCTTTCTGAGTGCTAAGGTATATAATCAAAATGCTTTGGGCAAACTGCCTATATCTGCATTACTACTATACCTGGCCTGAAAACATTCAGCTGTTCTGGGGGACCTCAACCCTGTGTTGGGCTCCTTTTTCCTACTATGTGGCTGCTACACCTGGTCTGAGAGCTTATGCAACTTTAGTTATGGCCCTTTTAAATTTCATACTGGCAATAAAAACAATGGATACTGTTATTCCAGAAAGAGATTTGAGTAGATGGGCTAGGCCCTTCTTGCTTCACCCCTAGGCCTTTGTCATTCAGCCTGATGTAACAGCTGGTGCACCTGGCAGAATCAGATATCAATAATGGCTAGGGGCTGGGGATGTAGCACAGTGGTAGAGCACTTACTTCTTCTGAGAAGAAAGGAGAAAGAAGAAAAAAGGAGAAGAAGAAAGCTAGGAATTCCTAGATGCCTTGTGGAGTTCAGGCTGGTAAGCAGAGTCATAGGCTAGTATTTGTTGAAAAATCTGGCCATCTGCTTACGGGCATCTGGCATAGAATCACCAACACTGCTATTCCCCCCAAATACTTGGTAAGCACTCTTCTTCTTCCAGTTCATGTGGAGCTCAGAAATGATACAGAACAATGTGAACAGAGAAGGTCTGAATGAGGGGTTGTATTGAGGTCAACCAGATTCTCAGGGAAGTCTACACTGAAGGAAATGCTAGACTGACCTACTCCAGATTTGAAATATTAGAATTTCTGAGGGAGCAAGATGAGAAGGGAGATTGAAACTGAGCTGTAAAAGTAGGGGAGAAGAGAGATAGGACAATCTCTCTGGAGTTCTTTTGGGTCTCAGAAAGATAAAGCTCCCAATTCCTAGGCAAAAGCAAATGCCTAACCATTTAATCTATCTCCGGGTGGGATGAGGGAATGAGTAAGCTAGGATCATAGGATGTGGCAATACAAGGGTCTGGTGACCCAAGGCACCAGCCCAGGGAAATTAAGGAAATCCAGGAATCAGGAGAATAGAGAATGTCTCCCGTGGGGGTCCTTTAAGAAGACAGCTGAGAAATTCTGTTTCTAGATGAGAAGACTCAATATTGTAAAGTTATCAACTCTCCTCCAATGTAATTCTTACAATCAATAAAATCCCAATCAAAATTCTAATAAGACATGCTAAATGAAATTTGATAAGCTGCTTAGAAAGTGCATCTGGAAGCCGGGCTCGGTGGCGCATGCCTGTAATCCAAGCGACTTGGGAAGCTGAGTCAGGAGGATCGCGAGTTCAAAGCCAGCCTCAGCAACTCAGTGAGACCCTGTCTCTAAATAAAATACAAGATAGGGCTGGGGATGTGGCTCAGTGGCTGAGTGTCCCTGAGTTCAATCCCTGGTTCCAAAAAAAAAAAAAAAAAAAAAAAAAAAAAAAAAAAGTGCATCTGGAATGAAAAAATAAGGAAGAACAGAAAAATGATTTGGGGGGAAAAGAAGAAAAATCCTTTGTATGAGATAGCATCCCAAAGCTACAACAATGAAAATGGTGTGATATGGGTTCAAGAGTATAAAAAAGTTAAAAATAACAGAATCAAGAAACAGTACATGTATATATGGAAGGTATCTGGTGTTTTTTTGTTTGTTTTTCTTTCTTGGTACTGGGGATTGAACTCAGGGGCACTTGGTCACTGAGCCACATCCCCAGTCCTATTTTGTATTTTATTTAGAGACAGGGTCTCTCTGAGTTTCTTAGGGCCTCACTAAATTGCTGAGGCTGGTTTTGAACTCGCGATCCTCCTGCCTCAGCCTCCTGAGCTGCTGGGATTACAGGTGTGCGCCACTATGTCTGGCTTTATGAGTTTTGAATATGAGAAAATATGTTTCAAGACACTGGGAAGAAGATGGTCTATAGAATAAATAATGCTGGGCATGCAACTCTCAGGGGAAAAAATTAGATCCCTAACTCACACCACTTATTATGAAAATAGATTCAAGATGGATTAAAGAACACAAATACAACCATAAAAGAAATACAAGAAAATAGAAATATGATTATTATTTGTAGATAGGGAAGCCTTCTTTTAAAAGCCATAAAATAACAAGCCATAAAGGAGAGGAATAACACATTTTGATGATATCAAAATAAAAAAACTTCTTACAACCCAAGGCACCATTACTAAAAGTTAAAAAAAAGTCCATCTGGAGTGGGGGAATCAGATTGTGAGATAAGATGGCCTTGGAGGCTTGTCTGCTCCTTCACAATTCCAAGTGTATAAGTCATGGTTCAGGAGTAGGTAAATAAATACCAGAAGGTACTTGTACTTCATTGTCCATCATCTCTAGAGCCCTACGAACAAGAGCTAACTCAAGTCATAGTTACTACGAACCAGCTGAGGATAAATGGGTTAAATAGAGCAGGATGTTGGAGAGGAGGAGGTAAAGCAAGATGGAAGGAATGAAAGGAATTCTGCTGGCCTTAGGTGGGAAGCAGGAGGAAGGACTACTTCAGTAGACATCAGTCTGCAGTCCTTGAATGCATCTTTCACAGAGTAGATGTGGCACACACAGCTGCTCCCAAGACCTCATTTCTCCTGCATAGAGAGGATTTTGTCACCCTGTGTGGGCTTTAATCATCTCCATGAGATCCTTTTATTCTGTTCTCTTCTGGGAGGATAACCCCTGCTGGACCACAGTGGCAGTGATGATGGCTGTGCCTATATTCTTAGGTGTGCAACCTTGTATGGCTTGACAGTTCCGAGTCAGAGGCATATACATTGGAGAATTCACTCTGTTTCATGTCTACAGAACACTCTGATACAAGGTCCCCAAAGCAAAAAGAAACTTCTTCTGTGAAGAATACATCAGCCAACTCACCCTAAGAGGATCAGGATCTACTCTTGGGAGAGCCAGGGAACCACTCTGCTCAGCTATTCTCAGCCCACATTCCTACCTGTGAGCTGACTCTGAGCTTAGACGATGTCTGCCTGATTCAGGTAGGATGACGGCAATATTCAAGTCTTAGGAAATTTTGTGGTATTTTATGCTAACTAGTAAACTGGGTTGAGCACATGGACCTGGGGTTTGAGAAGAGGGGAAAAATTCTTAGCAAGGAAGATGGATGCCATTTTCTAACATGAACAAGAGGAGCAACAAAGACTTAAGTGTACTGAAAAAGCAGGAGACAGTACCAGGACTGGCCAGAATTGGAGCATTGCCTTAATAATGGAATCATATTCCAAGAAGCATCAGATAATCCCACAGGCCCTAATTTGGCTTTCAGAGATATGTTTCAGGATTCTGAGGGTGAAGAGTTAAGAAGTAAATAATTGCAGTTGGGGCTAAGGTCAAGGCTCCTGACCCCTATAAAAGGATGACACAGCAGTAAGGAGAAGTCACTGACCTTTGGGAAGTTTTACAAAATGGACCAAGGAGCTTGGATTCAAGGTCTACAGAAGGAAACAACTCCTCAATATCAACATACAGCAATGGCTGAGTACCAACTATGCACCATGTATTCAAGTGACAGCAGCATGAAGAGAGCTCTGCACCTCCTGCCATTACTACCATCAACCCACACACCTAGCAAAGTCACCCAACCCTGCCTCCCACCCCTGTGGTGATACCAGAGTAATCCATTCATCTGTCACAAAATATGGAAGATATTGCACATATGAAGGATATGGCACAACTTTCCAAATAGATAAGGGAGGCTCCAGCCAGCCTTTGATGCCCAAGCAACCCTGCTTCCAGGCCCTTTTTAGTAATAGTCCTGCCAATCAGCCAGGCTGAAGGATGAGTCTCACAGAGACTCCAGGAAGAGGGTTCAATTTCTGCTCTCAGATTGGGACCAATGATTTGAACTTCTATGGGATGTGGCTTCCCTTGTGAGTTTTGATGAAAACTATGGATCCTGTTCTTAGAAAACTGTTCATTGCACATACAGGTCTGATCATGTGTAAAATTTCAGGAACTTTACAAACCCTGAAAATCCTTGCTTCAGAGTTCCTGTCAATGGCAAATTACTCCTTTTCTTATACTGGAGCTATTTCCTAGAACTGATTAGCTGCTACCTTAGATGTCCAACACGTGAATTAATATGTAGCACTGACCTCTAGTTGTCCCACGTCTTTGGCAGATGGCAGACTTATTGCCTGTGGCCAGAAGGAAGTAAAGCCCCTAGATCAAGACCATATTTTGTTCTTCACTCTCTCTACCCACCACCTGAAAACCTCAGACACCTCTGAGTCAAGCTTGGAACACAGATATAAAGTGACAAGCCAAAACTGTGAGTCTGAGCCATAGACTGAATGGGTCTTCCTTGGGCAGGAAGGAGAGAATGAGGATAGAGCCAAAGGTACACTGGGAAAGAGTCAGAATGGGTCTCCCTTCCTCCAGATAGATGAAGACTTTGCTGATCATCCGGGAGAGATACCTGATCTTTTTCATTATCCCTCTACTGGGAAAGTGGAGGCTACTGGAGGCTATGCCCTTATCTATTATCCACCTTCCACATGGGACTTCCTTTTTATCAATAATAATGAGGAGGAGGATAATGATGATAATAGTAGCATTTATTAAGCCTTATTTTGTACCAAGCACTGTGCTATAAATTCTTGACAAGTTATTTCACTTAATCTTTCCAACAATCAAATGAGGTAGGCACTCTTATTATCTCATTTAAGATCAGGAAATGGAGACCAAGACACACTAAGTTGAGTAGCTTAAGGTCACAGGAGCTAGTGAGTGGTCGAGCCTGGATTTGCACAGAGGCCTGATTTCAAACCTAATACTTTTACTCCCACTGCTTCTTCCCAAAAGACCAGGACTCAGACAAAAGTCTTGGAAGTCCTGCAGAGTGATGATATGGTCTTCCAGTTGGGACCCACCCCTCCTCCTCCCCTGCCCACTGAGCAGCAGTCTGGTGCTCAAAAAGAGACTCAGTTTTTGTAGAGCTATTTGGAAATTCTTAAGTTCTATCTCCTACTACTAGATGACTTTGCTTTTTGAATTCATGCTCCATAGCCCTGAATTTATCTAGGAGTCTAATTTTACTTTAAACTCAGTTGAGTCCAGGAGCCTCATTTCTAACTCAAGTTTAGGATGAGGAAGACTCTTTTTTCTAATTCATCCCTAGAAAGTTGTTGTTGGTGCTAGGGTTGTCATCACTCCCATTTTAAAGATATGACAAGGGAGCTAAGGAAGTTGGGGGTGTAGCTCAGTAGTAGGGTGCTTACTTAGCATGCATGAGGCTCTGGGTTTGATCCCTAGCATTGGGAAGGGGGAAGGTAGGAGATGAAGAACAGAGAGCAAAGGAGGCAGGATTTGGTGAAATATCACTAATAGTGCTGGTGCTGTGTGGAGGTCAAGCTTCCCTATGCACTTCCTATCTTCAATATTTGAAAATAGGATATACTGTCCCTCAAATAGCTAGTCTCCTTCCTTTCCTTGGCTAGTGGATTCAGGAGAGCAAATGCCCAGCTCACCAAGAAAAAGGCCCAGGAAAATGCTGCCTATCATTATGCCTAATCACCAAAGGGTTGCCAAGTGCATGCTGAATGGCAGAGCCCCAACTAGTGGTAATTTGCGGGGGAGTACTGAGGTTTGGGTGGGCAATAAGCTATCTGATGAGTCCAGGGTTACTTGTCCTTGCCTTAGAGCCTTATTTGTAGATGAAATAGCTAGAGAGAGAAGATGCTGAGGTTTATAGGAAGTGCAGGTTGGCAGCAGGCAGAGAAAGTCGTGTCTTATTCAGGGTCTCTGTTCTATGCCACCTGTAGGCCAGAGATGAGATAAAACATGACAACAGTCTCTCATTCAAAGTGGATGAGGAAGCAAGTCCCAGAGACAGGTGACCCAGAAATGGTCTAGACTCACTGGAGTCAAGTCATTTAGTCATCCAATGTTTCTGAGTATCTGCTGTGAGCCAGACTTGACTGGGCACTGGGGATGCCACAGTGAATCCTACCCTCAGCATTAGACCATTAATAGAAACAAAAACAAAAATAAAAACAAAACCAAGAGCCAGATAATTTGGACGATGGTGAGCTGTATGAAGAAAACTGAACAGAGCAAGGAGACTGATTGGAAGGAGCCCCTTCAGTTTGGGTTGTTGTCAATGGAAGCCACTTTGAAGAGCTGAGGACTCACTATGAAAAAGGTCCAGTCATGGGAGGATATGGAGGAAGTACATTCCAGGAAGAGGAAAGAGCAAAACCAAGGCCCTTAGGCAACAATAGGCTTCATGCATTTAAGCAGCAAAAAGGCAATCACCATGGCTTGAGAGAAATTAACAAGGAGATGAGAGAAAGGAGAGAAAGCTGGAAAGTTAGGCATGGCCAGATCATAGCGTGACCTTGTAACCATAGCAGAGTTAGACTTTATTCTTAATGGATGAGAAGCAGAAGAATCACACCAGGCAATTAGCATTTTTACAAAGATCACTCTGGCTACTGTGTGAAGAATGGATTGCAGGAGGCAAGAATGGTAGTAGAGAGACCAGTGAGGAGGTTTGAGGTAAGAAAATGGGTGACTGTATAATTTGTCATCCAAACAGGGACACCTGTGCAAGTGATCAGGACGGCTACAAATACTTAAGCAGGACCATTAGGCACACCCAGGATAGTTTCAGACAAAGTGAGATGAATGGACATTCTGGATATGACAGGCTAGAGGGGTGGTTCCTGGACCAACAACATCACCCAAGAACGCGTTAGAAATGCAAATTCTCAGGCTTCACCTCAAAATTGCTGCATCAGAAATTCAGGATGGTCTGTTCTTTGCAGTGCTGGGGATTGACCCAGGGCCTCAGGTATGGTAGTTAAGTATTCTATCACTGAGATATACCCCAGCCCATGCAGCAAGCAAGAGGTGTTTTAACAAGCCCTTCAGGAGATTCTGATACAGGTTGAAGTTTGAGAACCACACAGTGGTGTACATGATGGGATGTGGCCAGTTGTATTTTATAAGTGTTGAAGGAAACAAGAACCTGGAATGAGCTCTTTGCTTTTAGTTTGTACAATTTGTATATGGTGGTGCTCTTTACTGCAATGGGAGAACTAAGATGGGGGAAGAAATGGGTTTTGTGAGGGAATTAAGCTTCGTTTCAGATGTGTGAAGTCAAGAAGAGTACAGAAATAGGCCATTCTCCCTGGGCCACCTCTCAGAATGAGGAAGTTCTACCAGCCAGCAGGAGAGATTCATAGGGCTGCCCAAGCTCTGCAGCATTAGGCACTCTTTTCAGTTAGTCTCCTCCTTTGGAGGTCCTGCTTTTAGATGAGGACTTTTCCCAGTGACGTTGCTCTATCATGGCCCAAGAACAGCTGTGGAGGAAAGCTGAGCACTGACACCTGAGACACATCACTGGCTACTCAGGTGGAAAGTTTATGAAAGTGCCAGGTCAGATACTTTTAGCTAGGGAATCAAAGCCTGGGACTTGTCTTGGGAGGTCCTCTACTGGGACTTATCACTGAAAAAGCACTGGCTGTAGTCAACTTGCACAGGCAGGACTGTCACAGACAGCTCAGTAGTTTTTATCAGTTCTGCCATGACATACAGCTCCCAGTTCCAGGAGGAGTCACTTTTTATGTGGTTCCAGACTCCTGGCCTGTAGCCCGTGCCTGAACATTTGGTTTTTGTTTACTTCAATGGCAGCACAAGCAGGGAGCAGCAAGCCCTTATCCCTGTGCTCTCTGGTGCAGGGGATCCACACCCCTGGTGACATCTGACAACACCAGTGACAGGACAGCGTACCAAATCATCCCTTCTTGTAGTGGTAGCCAGAGAGGGATGCATAAACTTTAAGTTCCAGAGCAGTAATTCTTAACTTGGACCTTAGCAGGGTCTGAAGAGCAGCTGAGAGAGCCCCAAGCTTTCATTTGACTCTCGAACCTAAGTCTCAAAAGAGACAACATTTGCTTTGGAAAGAGCAGTAGTTTTCACACTTAAGTATGCATCAGAATTATCTGGAGGGCTTACTTCATCAGGGAGCACTGGGCCTCAGCCTCAGAGGTTCTGGTTTGCTAGGTCTGGAATGGGGTCCCAGAATTTGTATTTGCAACCATTTCCAAGGAGCTGCTAATCATTAGCTCTTGGTCTAGTGTTCACACTTTGAGAACCACTTCTTTAGAGGCTACAAAAAATCATGATGGGTTAAAGTTCAAATGATCTTCTCTGCTTTTCAGACAAGAGTTCTAACTGATGCCACAGCCCTTTAAACCACCCATATATCCCAAGGAATTTGAGCTTTTATTTTTGGAAGAAGTCCCTGGAGAGTGACAGACTCTGGACCTTTCTCTGGGGGTCAGAAAACATCTGGGAAACAGCATTTTAGAGGGTGAAGGAAAATGCCTCCAGAAACTTAAAAGTCCAAGCAAAATTCTGACTTGGAAAGTACATGACTGACTCTGGCTGACCCAATTCCTGGGCTAGTTGCTGGTGAACAGAAAGGTTTTGGGAATCTGTGAAGACCCACATCCTCTCCTAGAGACTGCCTCACTCAGATAGAAGGCCTGCTCTGAGGAAGAAAGAGTGTTTTCTGGAGCTAGAATCTGGGAGGCAGAAGCAAATCCAAAACTCAATGAGACAAAGTTCAAGCACCTCATTCACAGAAGGCTTTATTCGGGTTATTGTGGTAAGTGTGGGAAGAGGCAGGGATAGTACTCAGGGCTGTGCTTACTTCAAGCAAGAGCAGCAGAGAGCCCTGGAATGGCCACTTGCCAGCTTCCTTCAGATGTGCTCTAAGCCATTTCCCCATTAAAAGGGAGGGAGAAATGAAAATGTGGATCATTCATGAATTAATCTCTAGAATAGGAAGTGTGACTTTTGAGCTATGCAGAGAAACTCTCCTTTGTACAAAGAACACTGGCTTTGCCACCTTTTTTTTTTTGAGGTGCAGTATTGGGAATTGAGCCCAGGGGCACTCTATCAATGAGCTACATCCCTAGTCCTTTTCATTTTTGAGACAGGGTGTTGATAAGTTGTTGAGGCTGGGCCTCCTGCCTCAGACTCCCAAGTCCCTGGGATTACAGATGTACACTACTGGGCCTGACTAGACTTTGGATTCTGACTGTGGAGCCTTGAGCATGCTGATCTTTCTGTGTTATAACACCATCATTTGACAAATGGAGGTAATAATGATGCCTACCTCACAGGGTTGTAGTAAGAATGAGTGAAATAACCTAGCTAAAATGCTTAGCTTGGTGCTTTGACTATTTTAAGCACTTGTGTTTGAAAATAAAAAGGTGGTGGACTTAGAAAAATTTAGGATGTTGGCAACATAGACCCACCATTAGTGCCCTGCCAGAGACAGGTGGAGGTAAGCTGGAGGTGCTGCTTGTCTCCACAGGAGACTGACAGAGGTCTGAGGTGAGTCAGGCAGGATGGGGAGGATGCATACCATGATGGAATCAACTGAACAACCTGCTGGTTGTAAGATGGGGATATCCTACCCTTTTAAACACTAACATTTAATGAGTCTATTTTGTGACGTTTTCTTACTGCCAATCTAAGTGCCAAATTGCCTGATTTGAACTGAAGTGAATGAAAGAAATGTTGGTAGGAATACTGGATTGATGTTATTGGAGACACTCTAGAGATTGGCAACATTAAGGTGGAATCCCCATTTTCAGGAAAAAAATGTGGCTACTCCTACTTAAGTTCCAGAAGTATAGAGGAAATTGCTAAAATGACAACAATGGAGGTATGACCCTGAGGAAAGCTGGCAGCTGACACTGAAAAAGACATCTCTTTCCTCTAATCCTGAATGAGCAGAAACTCTTCCAAAATCCAGCACCCTGAGCCAAAAAGTTCTCTCTACTTAGAAAGCAATTGTTACTACAACTAGGAATAAAGAGATGTCTAAAAAACATGCAAAAATAGCCAAAATAAATTACATATCATTTAGTTAAATAAAAAAGTTTACATCCCTTGGAGGTGAGGGTGGGAAGAGATTGCCAATTATATCACCTTAGAAAACAAAGCACTGAAGTGACGAAAAGTTCTTGAGCATGTAATGCTGGGCCACTTGCTTGAGAGAGCCCAAGGCCCTTCCAGCCTTGCCTTGTAGTTCATACCCATCTGAAGTCTGGAATGCTCCCCTTACAGTCCTGTTGCAGGACCTTGCTCCCGGCCTCTTGTTATCCAAATGAAGAGCTGGGCATATTTATCATGGTCCCACTTCAAGTCGTTGAAAGAATAAGGTCACAGGACAGTTAGGAAGGGGTATTTTTTACTGGGAGCAAATGATGGCTAGAGTTTTTACCACATGCTCCTATTCTTCTAAGCCCTCCTCTTGGACAGAGACCCAGAGATTCATCTGATCTCACTTTGAGGAGAGAGGAGAATCTGGTCTCTTCTTCAGAAAGTACTTTTGCTTATCTCCTAAAATCAGAGAACTGCAGAACTTAAGAAAAACTAGGTTTCTTAGGCATCCCACCCACCTCTCCATAACAGTGGCACCCTCAGCTTTAAGTTTTGATAAAGGTTAGTTTAAGTTGATGGTTGTCAGGTGTGAACGCCACTTCACTCCTGTTGTTCTTTATAAAGGAGGGTCATTTTAGCAAGAAAACAATGAACAGTCATTTATAATGATGAACTGGGAAGCGTGGAACTGTAATACTAGAAACTTGAGATATTCTATGGCCAGGCACCAGTTTTTGGAATATAACCATTCATTGTCATATCATATATTTAAATAATGTTGAAAGATTTTCCTTAATGTGATTTTTGCCAGGAACCTTGGAGATCTACCTGTTCCAAGTCTTCCTAATATCCAGCCTGCAAGTAAGTGAAAGCA
>JAJEJO010000979.1:384352-428660 GCA_020662805.1 Glaucomys volans
CAAAAATGATAAACCAAATGGAGAAAGCCACAAATAAAACTTTAAACTCCACTTCTAAAAGTTGAGGAAAAAACATACCTGAGGCCTTCACTAGTTTTTGAGTTGGAGGTCAAAACTGGGGTGGTTTTCTTTGGTCAGATAATCTATTCTTCTAGGAGAAGGTCCCAATGAAACTATTCGGAAGGACCATTCCTGTGCCATGTTTTCATGGCTAACTTAATTCCCTGTCATTCTATGCATTAGAAAAGTAGTGAAAGGAATCTTTTCTTTTCCTTTTTCTCTCTTTTCTTTTTTTTCTTTTTGTGGTGGTGGGGATCAAACCCAGAGCCTTGGTGCATGCTAGGCAAGAGCTTTACCATGGAGTTACATCCCCAGACCAAAGGGGGCTTATTTTAAAAGACAACTTACGTTTTCTGCAGAGTAATCTCTTCATTTTCTGATATGGGCTCTTTTACAGTCTTTCCACTACCCCACACCCATCTCAAATTTAAAGTGACAGAAAACAAAATACCTTCCACAGGAAAGGAAGCTGACCTATGGAAAAGGTTTTGCCTTCTCTTCAATGTGATAGCTTGGTCAACTATCAGAAAAAACTGACCCAAGATGGCTGACAGGGAATCAGTCACATAAAATTCTTAAAAATAAATAAGTTTGTTTTAAAGTAATAGACTTTTACAGTGTGAGAGAGCAATTTAATGTTTGCAGTCAATTAATAATCATAATTAATAGGCAAGTAATAGCATGCCAGCTACTGAGTCCTAAAAATGGTTTCCATCAAACAAAAAATAATCAGAGCCACCAGACCCCTTACCCCAAAAAGCACTGAAACAAAAGACTGATCTGTTTATATAGTCACATGAAAAATAAACATCTTTATTTTTTGCCTACTTTATTTCATTTTTTCAAATAAAATTTAAATCTGTACAAAGTATACTGTTACAGTATATATTTTGTAAGAATCAATGCCTAAAAGAATCACAATACTTCAATAAGCAGTACAGCAGACCTCGCTAGTTTCAGCTTTGATATTGAACAAACTCAAGCCGGCTGATGCACAACACGTTTGCTTGGTTTCCACATGGTGAGTTCCCAGCACTGAGATGGGAGAACATGACAGCAAATATGGTTATATTACAGCCCGACACACTGCGCTTCTTGGTGTGATAATAACTGCACATATTTAATACAGAATGCTCAAATTTACTTTTTAAATTGCATTTGCTTACTTTTTAGTTGGCAAAATTCAGCATTCTTAAATGGGGTCCCCAAACAGTGCAAATTAATGATATTCTACTGTATATTGGCACATCTCCAATAAGGATTAACTTGTAAACTCAAAGAATATCAACAACTTAGTTCTAAATTTTAACTAATATACATCTGGTCCATTTAACCAAAGTCATTTTGGAAAGATATTAAAGAACAATTCTATTTCTGAAAGGATCTTGTTTTGACCAATCTTTAGAGAAGATAAATTTTTAAATTGTCATTAAAATGTTTTACTATAAAAATTTACAAACTTGATTAGAAATTTCAAGATTATGATTCACAGCAGACAAATACAAACTGCTTATATTCCAACAATACCTACTCTTAGACTTTCCAACAGAGCACAACCATGTCAGCTGTGTTAACTAAAATTCTGAACAGTGTACTAAATTTATAAGTGGTGCTGGGTCTAGCAAGTGTAAATACACAGTATATTTCAATGAAAAGAATTGTCTTCTTTATACTTTATTTGTTTTCCCATAAGGAAACATTATGTTTACATTCTTTAATAAAGTTAATCTTACATCAGAATATAACTTAATACTGTCAGCAACAGGGACCACACACAGTAAATAAGAAGCACATTTAAAATAAGTCTGAATTCACATAGATTAACATTTGTTGGTTAATAAAATATCAACAGTATTACAATCTTACAATATTTACAGTAAGAAAAATCTAGAGTAATATATACCTTTCACAGCAGGATTCCTTTTTTTAAAATTTCTTCCAGTTTGGGATTGTGTATACACGAAAAGCTCAAAATAAAGCAACTCTGCAATATAATCTTAAAATAATGGCTACTAGGGGGAAATTCTATCACAACCATTGAAAATAATGGTGACTTCTCACGGAGTCTGTGGCATCTGAGAACCCAGTTAATTAACCAAAGTCTTGCTCAAACCAGCCTCAGTTACCCAGATAAAAGCTGCAGAACTCCGGCCTTCCCTGACTGCTGAAAACCCAACAGATTTTCTCATCATGCTATAAGAAAAGAGGGAAAATTGGATTCAGCTTACACCTCATGGCTGGAAACCTCCAGCCAGTGCACATTCCCTAAATTTGTGCCAAAAGGGGGCTGATTTCATCCCCACTGCATCATACAAGTCCCAAGCTTACTCATTCCCAACTCTTGTCCATTAGGATAAGGCATTAACTTGGCCCATATAATACACACCAGTTATCTTAGAGACTTGGGACTGGGGCAAAGAAACAGATTAGTGTAGTTTGCACTGTAATTAACAGGAAAATGGGAAGTGATGCACATTTCCAATTAGAATGACAAGAAGACCCACATCCCTAAACTGGAATTTGGCCAGGGCATCAGAGTTAGCACCCCCTCTCTGAGTACCACCAGCAATTAGGATGTGTGCTCTGGGCCTTCTCTAAGAGAGAGCATCTACAGCAAGTAACACAGTGTGGGACATAAGTTCAGTGATGACTCTCATGAAAGCAGATACGATTCTTGAATCTGGGGCTGTCTACGGCACCTGAGGTCAATCATCCGAGCTGTGACCTGTCCCAACCCTGCTTACTTTAAGATATCTGATGGGCACAGAGCACTCAGGGATACGGCTGCTGGCTACTTTGGACTCTAGATCTCACAGGTAATCAACAGGTATCTGGGATTGAATTAGCAAACTGTACCATGGCTCCTTAAACAGACACTGTCAGGGTTGAAATCATGTCAAGCATGAATCTTCACTGTCAGGTCAGAAATAGAGTGGGAGTCTTCCCACATCAGCCAAGGTTATTTTGTCAAAACCTTAGAGGAGTTGGACAGTTTTTCATGTTGCAAGTGATTAGTTTACTTATTTCAGTCAAGCTGGATTTGCAAACCAGACTGATCTATTTAGTTTTGTTTTTTGATTCTTATGTATGTGCTAACCCAAAGCTGTTGTATTTGGGCTAAATACACTGACAGAGAAAATTCAAACAACAAAAGTTTCAGCAAACTTCTGTGGCATTTTCTTTTTGGAAGTCAATGCAAGATCAAAAGGTATTTCTACCCAACAAAGTCTGTTTAAGTGTTTAATGTTACTTCCTTTTTGGTCCTATACAGAATGCTATGACTTCTATATAGGTCTGAATGCAGCTCCATGTAGATTCCTTCTGTATATCTAAAAATATATACTTTTCAGTAGTTCAATACATGGTTAATCTTCCCACAGAGGAAGATTCTTGTAATCACATGTTGCAAAGTAGAAAAACATCTCCTTTCTAAGAAAGGAAATAGACTTTCCTATTGTACACTTTTGAATAAGCCCAAAGGCATGCACCAAAAATCATTATTAAAACTAATACATGCACTAAAATGGTGTAGAGTTAGACTTAAAGTGCTGCTTCTCAATTTTTAAAATTTGAAGACATTTTGTCAGTTGTTGACTCAAAGATCCTCCCCCCCCATGGCATCAAGAGAGAAAAGTAAAAAGTATGCATAAATCTTTAAAATATTCTTTACATGGGGGAAAGAATGGATATATCAACTATCCTATTTATAAACTGGATTCCCAGTTTTAAATAAATCAGTATTTACTGGTAAAAATTGTCAAAGCTAATACACCCAAACAAATGTTATAGTAAATAATATTCTACATAGAGAATAATTTACTTTGGTTTTATGCACCTTCTCAAAAATAATACTAGTGTCCCATACATCACCAAACTGATGTGTTCCAGCAGAGTTGTAAGGCAAATCTTTTTTTCCCTAGTGACATCTTGTTTCCCAACAGACAAAACTAAATTCTTTTGGTGAAGAAGGGGTTAAGATAATGGCTAACCCCTTGGCATCCTGAGCATTGTGGTTTATCAAACTCTACCCTGCTAGAAATTGTCAGGCACCCTGACCCCTGTCTTGAACCAGGAATGGCTCCCATGTCTAGAGATGCCCTGACTCCTTATAAATAGCTCTCAGAACTTTGCTTCTTTTTTCCTTCTGTCTGGATGTTATGAAGTTTAACAAAGCTGGTTGCAATGTCACATTTTGCTAGTAGGGGCCACCATTTAATAATAATAAATTACAGTCTGAATGTTTTAAGCCAATAGTTAGTTCCTAATTTTATCAATTATTTGTATTACAATCTTCTCTAGAGTTTACTTAGAGCAGAGATCCTTTAACTTGGGTTTCAGAAGATATGTGATGCCCCTGAGGTTGTATGCAAAATTACCTGTGTATGTGCATTTTTTTTCTGGGGAGAGGGTCCATAACTTTCATCAAATTATTAAAGGTACCTGTGACCCCCCAAAAAGGGTTACAAGGACTTAGATCGATACCCGTAATACATTTTATATTAGGTTTGGGAAATGGGGATAGAAAACAAAACAAAAAAAAAATGGCCTAAAAGAGAGGGGAGTGGAAAGGAAAATACTGGTCTTTTCCTTTATTCACCTTTGGGAAATCAGAGCTTCAAACTGTGAAAAAGCATTAATTAAGCTCGTTAAGCTCCATTAAAAAATAACCAAAACCATTTTCTATTTTTTTTTCATTTTCCATAAGTAGTAAATTTAGTCTCTAAGAAAAGGTTTAGAGACTAAATTTTTCTCTTTTCCTAAAGGAAATTCATAGATACAATGCTGAACACCATCCACAACATAAAACAGGCAACTCTAATGACATGAGCCTTTAACTTGCAGTTTTGAGTACAGGATTATCTAGAGACAAATCCACATTATTAACCTCCCAAAACTGGTCCATGTTTAGACAACTACCTGGCATAATTCCACTAGATAAACCTAAAATCTGGACAATGAAGTTAAAAACTTTCTACTCAAATTAAAAACAAAACCACATCTTCCAAAATACAGTCTGGTCAGAAACATTCACGCTATGACATTCTCATTTTAAATACATCACCGAATTTTCAACAGAATTTGCAAACAAGATTCAGAACAACTAGCAAAATATGCTGAGAAGAGCATGTCAAGAATTAAAACACCACCCCCCTCATCCAGAAACACACTCAGGCATTCCAAAAATAAACCAGATTTGAAAAGAGGGCCTCTCCACTTGTTGGTTTTAAGTATAAGATGTGTAAAAAGCTATGGGAAAAGAAACAAAATGAAATAATTCAATAACTTACAAAAAACAAATTTAGCCAAAACACATCTTTCTGTTCTATTTGACAAACCTATTAATTTTTTTCTTTTTTGCAGTTCTGAACACGGACTTGCACAATCTCACTGAGACAAAAATTATACTCACAGGTACACTTTTTGTTTTTTCTAGAGCACATCTTTGAGGTTATAAGACTGGCTCTGGTTAAAATAGTCTCTTATCCCTTGCTGCCCTTACCCCTCAAAAAGTGAATCAATCCTGAATTCCAAAGAATAGACATTTAATATAATTATTTCAATAGCAGTTCTATTACATAAACCATGAGGAAACATATGAACATTATGGGAAACTCCGTGAAATAGGGAACTGCCACTTGCAACCCACTTCACCTTTATAAGCATGTAACCAGTAAGACTAATTGACTAAGGGAAAACAGACTAACACTCTAAAACCAAACTATCTCAGGGTGGAAGTTGGCTCTCAAAGATAAAGATATATACATATATCTTTTCTTCTAAGCTTTCACTTTGTTTAGTTTAACAGTTTAATAAAGCTCACACTTACAAGGATTTTATTGGCAAATAAAGACCTATATTAAATATTTTATCAAAACAAATTTTTGTATTACATAGCTAACATTGAGGAATATTTTCTTGGCCTTATAAAGCATATTTAATTGCATATAAGTTCTGCTTTGGGTGGGATATTGAAAACTTAATTCTGCAGGAAACTAGAAAAGACTAGAAACAAAAGTGAAAGTGACTAGTCTTAACTCTCAAAAAATCAAGTGCAAAGATAAATAGTGCAAATAATTAAAATTAGAAATTTTATAGGCAACTTTACATAGTCTTTCCTGCTTTTCCACTTAACATACTGACAACTTTGTAAACCCTAACAACTGTATGCAGCATGGAAATGGGCTATCATTTATCTCCACTTATAAGACTCAAGAAAGCCTTTCAAAGACTTGTCTCAGAATCATTTAAATCACTGGTTCTTGACACAGGTTTGGGAATTCACTTCTTTTTAAATGTCTTCTAAGGGAGGGGCTATTTAAGAAGGCTCTGCACTGACTTAAACAAGTTATAGTAGGTAACTATTATAATTTAAAATCTGACACAATAAAATGTGAAGATTATACTAAATGCCAACTCTACAAGATAAACTATGTAAAAATAATTCCTCTATTGTTAATGAACTTGACATTTAAAAAAGAAATTACCTCCAAGTACAAAATCAGAACCTCTTTTTGGGCTATTTTAAAAGAGATTTTTATCTCTTTTAAAACATTTTTATCTAATGTATGGAAATCTGATTAAAACAAAACTTGAAAGTAACTTGTCAAAATCATGGGAAATAAATTCATAGTAAATTTGCTAACAAGGAGTTAATCCAAATACATCTAAATTATGTAACTTTAAAAACAAATACAGCAATTCTTTACTTTAAATAATTTTAAATACCCCTGGGATTATACAACAGAAAACACTGTCAGCTCACTCTACACAGAACATAAGAACCTCAAAGATGTACTAAATTATATAATTAACATCTGCCACCACTGAACTCTTGGGAATTCTATAATTTTAATGTAAGAGAGAAAGTGGGAAAACAAATAGTAACATCAATTTAGGAGGTATGCTGTCTAATTTCAGAAATGTAATATTACTGAAGACCTCATAAGGTCCACAATGTTAAATGGTTGCCAAGACTGCAAATGTAAAAGGAAAAGAAAAAATACCTAAAATTATATTTGAGCGCCATCACCTGGTTTATTGTCTTCTAAGAAATACATGTGGACCAGAGGCTAAAGTTTCTTTAAAAGGAATAATCTTTGGAAATGGATCTTTGTAGACTGCAAAAATCAAACAATTTGACCTAAGGACCATTTTGAAAAGTAAAAGTAAACTACACGGTGACAAGTGCCCAAGAAAATAATGATGTACTTATCTGTAATGATAAGTATTACTGATATATTCAAATGAAAACTGAAAAAGTCTGAAACTTTATCTTCTTTTTCTCAAAATAAGTGACTAGCACCAACTTGCCTTGACCAGAAAAGCTGCCACTCCACAACTGTGCTACTTAAATTTGTCTCAGAAAAGCAAGCATCCTACACATGAAAACAGATTTGCATAATGTATCGTCAGCATCATAACTAGCTACAGACCAACAGTTTTCTCTTAGCAAACGAGGAACCCATTGTCTCTGGTTATTGAAACTTCTGTAGTGAAGATCAACTTCATTGTTCTTAGCAAACAACTTTCATTCAGACTTTATCTTAGTTTCCTACCTCCAATAAAAATTCCTCCCACTTTGCCTCCAAACCATTCCCTTATGTACCTCCCACACCCCCATTCACAAACACATTAAACAGCTTCCCCTTCCTGCTCTCAAATTTCCAAACCAGTAAGCCTCAGTTCCCAGTAGCTTACCTAAAATACACATACTTCTTACTCTCTTCAATTTGCAAATTTCTTAACAAACATTAATTTAGATGCTCTTCAAATTGCCAACAATAGGGAGAACAGCAATCAGGAAAAAAAAATTGCCCAATTACCTCATAATATAGAAATCTTTCTGGATCACCAGTTAGCTATGTTCTAAGACAGGAGTCAGCAATTTCTTTACTTCTTTCTCAAGTGGGTAAGCTTGAGTGCCACTGGCAGGCCTATGGCAAGAATAAAGAAAAGGAGAGAGAGAGAAAGAAAAAGGATAGGAGAGACAAGATATCAGATATATAGGGTAAGGAGGTAGCTCAAGAGCCACCAACAACTGCTGGAAATTGCCAATCCACTCCAACTGAATGGGAGTTTAATCCAACTTCAATATGATCCTAAAAATCATTACTCGATGGTCATCCCTGTTTGAGTGAGTCAAGGTAAATAGACATCATCTGTCCCATAACTTTAACTGCCACCTAAAAACAAGAATATCTTTTCCTAAATCCTCCCAGAAGCCTTCTGTATTAATACATCTTAGACCAACATACATGCTAACAAGAGTATTTCCATGTTTTTTACAATTCTAGAATACAGGGTTTTGGTCCTTAAACTTGGAGACTTCTTGGATTATTAAGTGGACCCGAAACCAAGAAAATTAAACTCTTTAGCTTAAATTTTTCCCATGAAATGCTACAAAATAATTAGTAAGCAAATTATTAATAATCATCACAACAAAGTATGTATTCCTGAAAACAAAAAATCTTGATTCCAAAAATGAGCAAAATATTTCTGGTTCTTATTTTACTTAGAAGATCACCACCACCTTTCTACCATCAACAAGACAATTTTCTACGAAAGCAAAGGACATCAGGAAGAAGGAAGGAAAGAAGAAAGGATAAGGAAAGGGAAACGAAAGGAAGGAAAGAAACAATAAATACCAAATGTAATATAGATAATTAAATGAATGAGTAGCTATGAAATTCTTAAATGTTTTTAACAAGTGACTTTTGCCATATTCAACTTTTCTAAAGACAAATTGCATAGACCAATTAACATCAAAATTTGGTAGTTTGGCAGATAAAAAGATGACAAACTATTGACTTAAAACCAATCATATTTTTCACAATTCATCTGATTGTTCTTGCAAATTCTACCTGACTCAGGCTAATGCTGTATAGATTATCTTTACTTAGCCCATAATCATGAAATTTCTGTTCAAAAGAGCCAATTGAATGACCTAGGCCTTAGGCTTTATTTTAGGATCAAATAACTTCATAAATCAGCTTTTCTTAAAAATACACTGCAAGCTCTGCAAAGAAGACTCTACAGTAATTAATGTTGCTGGGTAAAAACTATAATTTTAATAACAGTGATCACTTGAGTTTATGGTGTACTTCATTATGAATGGCCTAAATTGGGTTAACATGTAATGAAGAAAAACAAATATTATAATGTATAATTTTAAAATTAATAAAATTGAACAACTTTATACAAATAACTGATTTGCTTAAGTAATTACATAAAATTCTATTTATTCCATGCTTGTGAAAATGTACATATATATATATAAATGTATATGTACATGTTCATACACACATACATATATATCCAAACTATTAAGATATTCAAATTTAGGGGTAATCAACTATAAATATTATGTCATAGTTATCACCAATTGTTTCAAATCTAAGATGCTCTTGTTTTAGCACCCTTTTAAATAGAAAGCAAAATCTCATTCTGATATCCAAAACTTTGAAAAAGAAAGTCATTAGAGCTAGTATCGCACTTTTTAAAAGAAATCTTACAAGTATATTCACATGTTTAAAAAAATGAAATGTAGTTACGGAAGTTACCAGAGCAGTAATTTCAGAAAACTCCATTCTAAAATTATCTGGGAGTGTGTGTATGTGTAACATGAAAAAATGAGTGGGAATATTGTAGAGTGAACCATGTGCGGGAGATAAAAATAATCATGCTCATGGTGGGGTCACCATGGCTGGCAGATAACCCAAAATGTCATAAAAGAAAAATGTGTTACTTTAGAAAGTTTCAACAGTGCCAAAACACAAAATGTTAAAGCAGAGAAACAAAAATGAATGAGATAACATCTCCAAACATTAAGTTCCACAAGAAACCAGGAAGAAAAAAGTCGACATAGCATCTTTTTAAACATACTAAATCTTAACTGAGTTAAAGATGATATAAAGTGCTTGGGCCATCAAACCCACCCAGATTCTTAACATCAACGGATTTAACTTTTTCCCTCCCTTCCACCCAAGTTTAGTTCAGTTTTCCTGCAGAAAAAGTACAGCATCCCTACATTAATAATATGAAATGAAAACAGTGAGTACAACTGATATAGATCCATTGACTTTTATTACAAATGTACTTGATCACTTGGCTTCAAAAAGTTTAAAATCAATACCCTATTTTCTGTATGCCAGTACAAAGCAAACTGTTTTACAAATTAAATACCTAAAAATTTGACAAAAATATTAAAATTTGATGAAAAACAATTATAAAAATCCTTAATCTCTCTTCAAAAAAGGAGGCAGTCTTCCCAGTCCTATTATACAATATTAATAGTATTCACCATTTTTAGAATAGGTAGCTAAATTATATTTTTCTGTTAGCATAAAAAACTCTTTAAACTAATAGACTTTATTTGTATATGCTCCAGTTAAGTTCATGAATGCCATCTGATTGCAATATAATCAACTATCTTTAATTGAATTCTCACTTACACTTATTTAATAATTTGCATAGTCTGAAAGGGATAAAGGTTATTCTAAGACTAATTACCATAGGCTATTACAGTGCTATTTTTCAAGGCAATAAGTATTTGCTCCCAAATGAAATTGTCTTCTTTAGGCAGGGGTTAAAATTACTAGCAGCTTTCTCCATTACCTGAAAAATCAAACTCGAAGAGTTATCCATTTCTAAATGTGAAGGCCTAAAAAAAATATTGATATACTTTCCATTTTGAATCAAATTTCAACCCCTGCATGGGACAACCAGAAAGTGAGACTTTCAAGGTTTGTTGTTGTTTTTTTGTGTGTTTTTTTTTTTTTTTTAATTTCCCTGTTGGTTTTGGTTTCTACTTTCCATGGCTTTTGAGAAGCTGGAAAACAGTCTGTCTTTCCTGACTAGCATTGTCTTTTTTTCCATTTGGCAAATATTCATCTACATCCAATCTGTATCTAGTAGAGGAAAAGCCGACATGGCTTTTCTTATGAACTTCCTTTGTTGTCAAAGGAATGTATAATGATTTCTACAGTTCTGGTTAGTTAACTTTAGCTCCCTCTGTGGCTGGATGACTGCTGCTTCTAACATCAGCATGATAAATAGGAGGTACAAATAAAAAGTAGCTTAAAAAAAAGATTTGGTGATTAAAACGACAACAACAAAACCACACACACACACACATACACACACACACAAGCATTTCAAATCTGGTGGTTGATCTCTAGATTAAATTACTTGACAGTGTCTCTCATTTTAAAGAACGTCAATATTGCAATGCACTTCAAGTTTTCTTGTTTTACTTAGGCAAATAACAGTTTAACCAAGCTTTTGGACCTTCATTATAAGACAAAGCAGATCAATAAAAATAAGGCATACTTGTCAGGAATTAAGCTTTGTTTGCTTATTTTTGGCACATTTGATCATACTGTCTTCTATGAATAACACATATGGTCAAATATACCATTTTTTTTTTCAGCACAAACAGGGTTTACCAACTAGTAAAATAAAAACAAGGAGAAATTCCAACATAAAACACTGAGATAATAGAACCTTGGTAAAGTACTGAGCACCTGGGAGGGGGAAGGTAGGGGAAGGATGAAACAGGAGAGGGGAGAAGAGAAGGTTGGGAGGGTGTTTGGGGAGGTAAAGTGAGATGCTTTAAAAAACAAAACAAAACAAAACACACACACACAGAGCATCTTTACTCAGTCTTTTCTATGATCACTTCTTAAGTCTTAAAAGATCTGTATGTGGATTTCTTTTTAAATCCACTGACCATAAATCAGACAATGGTTTCAAAATCCTGGTAAGATTGTGTTTAACTGTTAAGAGTGTAAAGACAACTGCACAATACATGTGCTTCTTGATCCGGTAGGATTCCAAACAGAATCTGAAGTCTATAGGTAAGAAAGGCTTCACTTTAGGTAACTGACCCTAAAGAAAACCTCATGAAAGAACTCGCATCTCAAAGAAAGGACACTTTGCCTAAGTATGCTGTGTTTTTGTTGACTTGCACTACTTATTGCTGGCTACCATGAAACACTGATCTAAGAGTACTCCAACAACCTGTAGTACAAGGCTTAACTTTAAGAAGCTATAGTAAACAAGAGACAAAATCAAAGCAATTCTCTTTCCTAATTAGTAACAGCACAGAGAATGCAATCTTTTCCATATCACAGTTAAAGTACAGTGAACAGAACAGCTCAACAAACCTTAAGACAAAAAAGTGCAGGTTATTAATGTTTACATGCAGTTGATAAGCATTCCAAATGTCACATTATGCATTGTAAAAGCTCAACTTTACTATATGGAAATAAGAAAAATGCACCTTGGGGGAAGGGGAAAAGCAATTTAATCATTTCCAGTGATTTAGTAAGTAAAGAAACTCCTACCTACTGTACGGTCACCTCATATTTAACATTGTATGAATATTAAAAGCAAACAATTTAATGGGAAAATGCACAGTACAATGAAAATAGCTTGTTATTCAACACATACAGTAGATCTCGAAAACAAAGACAACACACTCAACCAGGGAGCTTAAAAATATCAAATCAAAACCCAAAGAACCAGCAGAAAAAAAATCCTTCAAAAAGACAACTGTTTCGCCTTCCTAGGCCAAATGCTTTACAATGTGAGAAGCACTGATACCTTCCCGCTCCTACAGGTGGTGTCTTCTACATACAGCAGTTAGATCTATATGGCTGGATTTGCCAACAATTCCATTCCATCCCCAGAACTCTCTGTCAGACAAGATCTGAGATCCTTTTTTTTTTTGTTTTTTTTTTTACCAAAATACTTTCTACACAATTCCAAATCAAAAATCAAAATGTACTGTTTAAGGCATCTTTTTTATAACATTTTCTTTTCACTCAAAGATGATAGTCATGCAGCAGTTTAATGATAAAAATATATTAATATTTTACTATACAGCAGCAAGAAGTTAGTTGTCAATTAAAAGCACACAAACATCTTTAAATGAAAACCTGTGAAAGACTACCATTACAAACAATTTCAGTTTGGAGGACACTAGCTTGGTAAAGTGCTCTCCTAAGCTTTGCATTTTCATACCCTACACTTTGAATATATGAGTTATAGAACATACTTTTGATAGAAGGCTTGTACACTTGGGGAACACAAATACACTTAGCATATAATGTAGCCAGTAATAACTAGCACCACAGCTACATGGAAATCCTTTACACACACCAACTTGGCTTTCACTTTTAAAACAAAACTCAAAATCCATGGCTCAGTAGGATAACTATAATTGTGTTGCTCTGTTTTTTAACAGGTCTACATAAGTTAATAGCACTGGCAAAAATCAAAGGATAGCTTCAGACCTCTTACAAGTTTAGAAGACAGTGCTAGTGACCACAAATAGACTCACTACCTGAAGTCCAAGTACAGGTTCACTGGAAATTGCTGCACGTTAGTTAAGTTTTTAAAATCTTTCTACATATAATAAAAAAAAAATATATTATGAACAATACAAGTACATCTCATATACACAATAACAAAACGCCTACTCAGTCAAAGCAAACAGATGCAGAAAAATATGGGAGATTTCCTTTTTCTTTCTTTCTCTTTTTCCTTTTACTATTTGAATAACTTTGGTTCCAACCATAAAAATCACAACTTAGCAAATTTCATTTAAATGCCTTTTTTAATAATTTCTTCATGTTCACAGAAGTTTCACTGACCATTTTTATGTTTAAGGTCCAGATGCAATGCATATTGTATAAAAGAGAGCACTTATTGTTTACCTTGCATGAATTAAACCTACGTACCTTTAACTCTACAAACTTCTGCATAACATTTAGACAAAGCTCAGACACACAGCATGCCTAGCCCTCATATATATACACATCTCTAATCACAGGTATATAGGGTGTCAAATATACTATAATAACCTCCATGTAAGGTTTGAAATTTGGTAACAAAATGAGAAAAACTAAAAATATTATTTTACGTGTTCTAAAATATCTCTTTTTTGTGCTAAAGTCAAATGTTAGCTCAACATGAAAAGGACTTTTATATAATTCAGCAATATTATAATCTTGACCATTTTGCAAACACTTTTAATAATAATAGCTTAAACGTGTACAAAAGTTCTTGGTTAATTAGGGAAATAAACACTCAGTTCTTTATATTTTTTAATCAAGTAGGAAACACAGTTCATATAATGTTATTACTTTTTGTATTTTTTTTTTGTTTTTTGTTTTTAGCAGCTGCTTACTGTTTTATATGGTGGATAAAGTGGACAACATCCAGCGATGGGTGGCAAGTCAAGAAGAGAAACTGTCAGTTGGTGGAGGTTCTGTGGGTGGTGCTCCCTTGGAGTTAACAGTTATTTCTTTTTTTTTTCTTTTTTTTTTTTTTACTTTTTAACTTTTTATTTTCTCTCTTTCTTTACAGTATATTTTCTCTGTGTGTGGCTGTGTGTGTGTGTGTGTGTGTGTGTGCATGTGTGTGGGTTTTTTTCCATTCAGTTTGATCAATCTTCTTCCCCTTCTTCTTCACCCTGCAGTAGCAGAGTGGCAGCGGCGGTCTCCTCCTGCTGCTGCTGCTGCTGCTGGTGAAGCTGCTCACAGGCAGCCCGCTTCTCCCTCTGCTTCTCCTGAATCTTCTTCATCTCCTCCGAGTACTTGCAGAAGGTGTGTCCAAACTTGGCCCACACCTTGTAGGGCACGGTGATGGAGTTGCGGTAGGTGGGCTTCACCTCACTCACTCGCATAAACACGCCGTACTTGTTTGAGCCCACATCGAAGAAGAAGCGCTTGTTGTCCACAGTCAAGGAGGTGCCCTCGGGCAGCTCGGCCGGCTCCTCCTCCACTCCATAGTCGTCGATGAGCTTGGCCAGAGCGTCACGGAACTCGATGAGCCCCTGCGCGGGCAGCGCAATGGTCTGGCCCTGCGTGGAGCCCAGGCCGGGCCCCCGGTTGACCGTCTGGCGGATGCGCAGGAAGCGGCCGCGCTGGTTCTCCTTGAGATCCATGTAGTACTTGCGGTTCTCGCGCACCAGGAACTCGCTCTTGAGTGCCCGGCGCGGCTCGTCCTGTGCCTGGGCCAGGTCGGGCGGCTGGCTGGGGCCCAGCTGCGCGTAGTGCTCGATGAAGTCTCCCAGGTAGTCGCGGAACTCCACGGCCACTGACATGGAGAGAGTGAGGCGGCTCTTGTTGCCGCCCGCGCCCACCTCTGCGATCTTCAGGAAGCGGCCCTTGGCGTTCTGCTTCACGTCCAGGTAGAAGCGCTTGTTCTGGATGTCCACCCGCTTGGAGGCCAGCTCCTGCGTCTCGTGCTGCAGCCCCCCCGGGGCCCCGCCGCCGCCGCCGCCACTGCCGCCGCCGCCCCCGCCGCCACCACCGCCCCCGCCGGAGCCCGAGCCCGAGCCCGGGTGCCCCAGGGAGCCGCCCGAGCCCAGCGCCGCACCACCCTGCTCGCTGCCGCTGTCTCGGTCCGCCATGATGCTGCGCTCCGCCGCCGCGCCGCCGCCGCCGCCTGCCGCTCCGCCCGCCGCCTCAGTCGCCTCAGCCGCCGCTGCTTTCCCTCCCCGGCTCCGCCTGCTGCCGCCGCAACCCCCACAGCCAGTCAGCCACTCTCGCGAGATCTGCGGGAGAGACGAGACAGACGAGACCCGGTAACAGGGCACTGACTCCCCAGTACAGTAGCAGGGCGCCCTACTGTACGCGCCCACCCGCCCGCCAGCACGTGACCCGAACCCCCTCCCCAATGCCAGCCCCCTGTCCGCCCGCCCGCCAGGCGGCGCCCACCGCTGGCCCTCACTCTACACCCCCAGCTGGGGGTGGGGAGGGAGTGGGACGCGCCGCGTCGCAGCTCTGCCGCCGCCGCCGCCAATGCCACCACCACTGTGGCTGTCGCTGTTGGCCAGACCTTAAGCGGCCTTGGCCCAAGGAGTTGGGGGACTGGGGTGAGAAGGGGTCTGCCATTCTAAACACAAGGAACCAGCCTGAGTTCTGCTTTCCAGTGACCCCAGAGAGAGGATGCGGGGGGAGGGGCCTGCGCAGCACAGCATAGCCCACTGCAGAGAAGGGACACCGAGTCACAGCCACCCCCTCCCGTGCGGGCCTCAGTCAGACCCAGACCCAAACCCAGACAGGCCCGCCCGCCACCCAGCTAGGTTGTCTCCTACCGCAGAGCCCTGGCCGCAGAAGCAGGAGAGGAAAAGAAGGTGGTGCGGTGGTAACCCTTAGCTGCAGAGGGGGCTGCTGGGGATGAGAATGGGGCGCCAGCAGCAGTGGCTCCAAGCAGCAGACACCTAGCCCGTCTCTCCCCTCTCCTTCCCCTCGCTCCCGCCGCTCCCCCTCCCCGCGCACGGCAGCGGCTCTGGCCTCAGATGATCCCGCTCCCCCTCCCCCCAACCGCAGCCCCGCACAGTCGGGCGGGCGGGCGCACTCACCGGCGGGGGGGAGCCAGGCGGAGGACAGTAGCCGCACCAGGGCTGGGGTGCCCGCAGTGCCTATTCCAATAGGCTCTACCTTTACTCCCAAATAGCGACCAAAAAGAAACCCCACACTCACCCAAAAACCTGCAACCAGCCCCCCGTGGGACCAAGACTGTCTGCTTGCCTCCCCCTCCTCCTTCCGAGATTTGGGGAAGGGGGGCACCCTGCTCAGGGCTGAGCCCAGCCTGGGTTGCTGGCCAGCTCTGCGGATGAACCAGGCCCCGCCGGGCATTCAGACCCTACCCCACTCTTTTTCCTCTCTGGAAGGACCCAGAATGGAGGAGAAAACCAAGCAGGCTTTCGGAAATTCATGAGCTAAAAATGTCAGGAATTTCCTGGGAAACGCAGTTCCTTACGGGATTCATTAAAGCAGGTTCGCTTGCCCCTATTACTCTTCCTCCCAGAAACTTAGAAATGTCAAGGAGGGCCTCCACCCCCCCAAAAGTAAAACATTAAATGATAGCTGGTTTTATGCAGACCGCTAGGTTACCGACCATTAATTAACCAATGACTCTTTGGACAGTGCCAGCTAAAGGGGATCTTCTCTGATAACAGAAAGGGGCTGAGGAGTAAAGAGTAGACTCAGAAATAATTGGTTTCTTTTTTCTCCAGATCTGATGCATAATCTAGGCCCTATTTTCCAACTCCCAGATAGGTAGGAAATACTTAGAACTCCGTCACTGCAGTGTGCAGCCTTCATAGCTGTGCGAAAGCTAAGGCCTATTTCCGAGGAACCCCTACCAATGCCCCCCTACTCCCCATCACCTTCTGCATAGGACCGAGGACACAGATCATGTAGTCTTATTCCTGGCTTAATCAAGCAAGGATTGCTGCCTCGGATCTTAAGAGTGTGCCTATTCCATCGGTGGTTTCCACTCCCATTGAACATCTCCTCTACTTCAAAAGTAAGGAGACTTGCCTCCCCCACTCTTAGCTATTGAAACAAAATGACTACATGGTTGCCCAAAAGTGAAGACTAATGATCAAGAAACCAAGAACAGTCTAGGGCATAAATCTTGTCAATCCCTGAGCCCTCAAAGTCCCCTAATTTATCCTTTCACTCTGGGACAAACCTGCCTGCTACATAGTCATGACATCCGTTTTCTTTTAGCAAGAGCCTCATTCTACTCAGCATTAGCGTCTTCAGCTCTGGGCTGAAGTTCACTAGTTCCCATTAAAGAGGAAGAAGCAGGGCAAAGAGCCCTGGCTACCAAAAAGCAAATTGGGGTAGTCCTGTGATGCAGTCTCAAACCATGCTCCAATGTCCAGTGGTCTCTGAAATGGCTTCCTGAAGGGGAGGCTCATTCTACGAGATAGAAACCCAGGCTTTGGGCCCCACAAATATATTTTAAATTTGGGGACAACCTAGGTTCCCTCAGTGCTTTATTTTCTGCACTCTTTCCTCTATCCCTAAGTCTATTGGGAAGGATACACGGGAACTTTCCGAGTGCTTCCTACTACACAAAAATACATGTGTGAAGAAGCAATGTCTCCTCCAGGCTCACACAGTAGTGATCAGGACCCTGGATAGACCCCGAACATAAAGGCTGAGTGGCAGGGTCTATGTATAAAGACAAACTGTAAACTAAAGCTAAGGTCTGTTGAAGTCCGATCTAGAAAAGCTCTGCGGTCCTCAAGGGTTTGTCTTACTATACATTGAACTCCTGTCCCTTAATGAGAGCAACAAGATCAATGAGATTTTGAAGAAGGGGGACCGCCTGTCAGTCTCTGCCATTCTTCCCTGCTAACGATGACTGAGAAGCCTCAGGCTCAAAACTGCGTGTTCTAAGTAAGTTTCTTGCTTTCTGTCCCAAACATTTATGTCCAGGAGTTGTGAAGGGGTTTGAGTTTGGGAATGCACTGGTTTGAGAGATAGAGAGAGAGAGAGATAGAGAGAGAGAAAAGCGACTGTCACCAGGAATTTACTTTAGTTCCCCAATGCAGAGGCAACTGATGAAGTTTCTAAACAGAACATAAGTTAAATATCATTTGCACACCTAAACTGGGAGTTTTAGATGAAAAACCAGCAATGACTGAGACCTGGATCTTGCCACATAAAGGGTACTTATTTTATACTACTCATCATATATATAAGATTTCTGCCCTTCTATGCCAGTTTCTCTCCTACTTTAAACATGTATCTAAAAAGTAACAAGATTAATGCCTTTCCCAAAACAGTTCAATGATAAACGAGACAGCTATTTTCATTACTGAAGCAAGAGAGCTAATTTCAAGATAAGCCTGTTAGCGTGGACTTTTTCTGACTAGGAAGTAAAAGGTGGCTTCGTTAGACTTCAGTGTACAGCAGTCATGAAAAGCAGTCTAAGAAATGAATATTAACTTGTAGAAAAGTCTGAAAAAGTTTAGGACCTTAAGTAGAACTTCAAAGTTATATTAGTATCGTAACATTGAAGAGTCATTATAAAATTGTGGATTTAAAAGGCTACTAGTCATTTTATTAGTTACCTAAACAATATGCTAACTTGATGACAGAAAAACCTATTCTAGTATTCAGCTGTTTGAATCTGTTACTTTAAAACAAATAGTTGTCAAACTAAATTTACAATTTCATTACTATGCAGAAAAGACAAAATGGAAACGAAATATAACATGCAGCTAATTAATATGCAGTAAAATATCCATGTTAATGAGAAATCATCAAAAATATTCCCTTTCTCTTAAAAATTTGCTTGTATTTTAAAAACCTGATAAACATCTCTAGACTTTTTTATTTCATTAATACTATACACACATTTTGAAGAACATAGAGACTGCTTTATTTTTAATCTCACTATGTATTTAACAAACTGTTACAAAAAAAATTTTGCACAAGAAAACAAACATTAGGCAGAACAAGAAGGAAAAACATCTAAATTTTTCTCATCCTGAACTACAGGTGATTTGGAAATAATCTAATTCAGCTTTGTTTTTCTTAAAGTCAAAATCAACCCACATTTATAAACTAAACTTGGGAGAGAGAGGGTATCTACTAACCCTTTTGATTACAGAGTTCCCAACAGAAACAATATGTTGATTAGTACTTTACAAAAACACAAATTTCCAAAATAAAAGTTAACATTAAAACTTGTTTTCAAGTGCTACTTGGGTTAAACCAGACAATTATCTTCAATACCCAAACCATTAAAATTAACACGAATGTTGTACTGTAAATGTTCAAAGTGGAGAAATTACCCATTTCTTCTCTGGCTATATCTTATCAGGAAAATTAAGGGAAATCCTGAAGTAAACCCTAACATTTAACAACATGATCTCACTATACCAGCATTTCACGAATCATTTTTAAAAAGCATGTCCCCTTTCTATAGCTCACCTATTCTTGAAAATTATGCCTCTTCAATGTTTTACTAATGTTTAGAATTAAAGATATGAAACATTTAAAATCTGAAGAGTTCTATTCATGTGATAGAACCTCTGCATTTCCCTAATGTCTTCATTTTAAACATTTGCAAAAGAGTTAAATAAAATTAACACACATTCTAAATTCGATAAAAGATTCAGACAATCCGACATTTACCCAAAAGGTCCAAACAGAACCGATTTAAATGTCAAAAGCTTCTTCTCTTCCGGTTGATACTTAAATGATTTTACTAATGCTGTACCCAAAGGAATGAAATCAGCAACTCTCTCCACACTCTAGTCAACACTCCAATTTCCAGAGCCGAAATTCGCAAACGTCAGGTGCGGGGGCAGAGGGGGTCTCGAAACAATCCTCATATTTCCTTTTCCCCCTGACAGTCTACTAAAAGATGTCAAACCAAATTCGACCGATCCAGCCTACTGGAAAGCACTAGCACTACCCTACCAAGGACACGGGACACAAGCATACACAACGTCGCGAAAAGCTTTCCATAAGCCCCTGGCCCGGCAGAAACGTAAAGGTCCCAAATCAGAACGAAGTAGAACCGTCAAGAAAGTCCCGCAGAGGCAAGGAAATGAAGGTGGCATTTATTCTGGGGTCGACAGCTACAAATCAAAGTTACCCAATCAGTCTCTCGGGGCCTCTACTAAAGTTCAGGCTTATGGCAAAATTCTGGTCGGGTTCCTTCTCTTAAAATATCATAGACCACCATGGCTCAAAGGGAAGACCCTCCAGCTTCGTATCGGTTCCTTTTGCCCCCGAACAAAGGCAAAAGAGGTTGTTGAGCCGACCTAGCGCTGTGGGGCTGTAAAAATGCCTGGTTCGGGCCACCCATCCTTGGGCCTGGTTTCATCTGCGATGTCAGCATCAATGGGGGTTTTTTGTTGTTGTTTTGCCTTTTTTTTTTTTTTTTTAAACAACGCACCCAGGATGGGTGTATGCAATGGGTGGGGGGTAGGTTTGAAACAGAGGAGAGGAAGAGTGTTGGTAGTGGAATCTAAATTACAGAATCTTCTTTTCTCTCCCCTCCTTCCTGTGTTGCCGTTCAGGGAGTGTCGGCCACGTCTAGCGCACTGTCCCAGGCCCCGGGGCGAAGATGGTCTCGGGAAAATGGGGCTCAGGGATTGCTAAGATAACGGCATCATTGGTGGTCTCCAGCGCCTGCGGATGTAGGATTTTTAAAAGGGGTGGAGGATGTTATTTTGGTTTTGTTTCGGAGGTAGAGGGGGTTTATTCGTTCGTCGCTGCAAGGCGGGGGGGGGGCGTTGCTACACTGCCTGGGTCCCCAAGAGGAAGGCTGCGGGGATGTCTGCAATGGTACAATCATTATTCCTGGGCTGAGAGGGCAATTAAAGGGGACGAGGTGGGCGACACCTCGAGCTGTGGCAGCGGCAGCAAGGAAGGTCGCGAGGGGCTTACCCGGGCGGGCGGGCGGGCGCTGTCCTGCCGCAGGTGAGGGAGGGCGCAGTCTGGAGGGAGGGAGGGTGCGCGCGAGGCAGGCGCTAGGCAGGCGCGAGGAAGGGGGGGAGGGGAGGAGGGCGCGCGCGCGCACACCTGTCCTGGACAGCGGCGCGAGCCGAGCTGCGCCTCACTCGGGCTCTGCGGGCTGAGAAAGAAGGAGGGCGGGCTGGCAGGCGGGGGCGGGACGCCGAGGGGAGGAGGAGGAGGCGGCGGCTCGGATGGCTGGCTCGGCTCTCGCTCGTTCTCCCTCCCGCGGGCAAGCCCGGCTCACACCCTGCTTCTCCCGCTCACTCACAGCCCCCTTGGCTCTCCCTCCTCCTCCTCCTTCCCCTGCGGGATCCGCTCGCCGCCGCCGCCGCCGCCGCAGACGGCAAGTCGTGGCAGCCAGACGTCGGCGCGTAACCCGGCGCTCCGTGCGTGACTCCAGGCGACGTCAGCGCGCGCTCCGCGCTCCCCACCCCCCTCCGTGGCTCGCGCCCTCAGCTCTCGCGTCCCTAGGTTTCAGTTGCAGCCACCGCGGCCGCTGAGCGCGTTCCCTTTTTGTCTCGCGCGCGCGCGAGCGCGCTTTCTCCGCCGTTGGCGCGTCAACATCCCGCGGCCCAGGCCTTGGGGCGCGTCTGAGGAGGGTGCTGTCTGGGGCTACTTTGCTCGCACTTCCTCCGCCCACAGCCCAAAAAGACCGAGGAGAACTTAGATCTCTTTGGGCTTGTGAAGGCCGAGGCCAGGCTCTGGCGGGAATAGAACCCCAAAGGGCCTGCGCCAGCTCCAAGTTAAGGCCCATAAAGTCGCTGCGACTGCAGCTCCCCCTCATCACACGCTCCCCTCCGCCCCCTCCCTCTGGCGGCAATAGGCCTTTGATCTCCCAGGAGGGTCTCACCTTGGCCTTCAGACACCCGCGGAGAGGGGCTGGAAGGGCAGAATTAGCATAAAGAAGAAAGAGGCTAGATCACATTCAGGCTTTAGCCTCAGGAATCCTCGACAGGAAGTGTGGGGTTGCTGCCCAGCCTCCCACGCCGTGTAGGTGAAGCTGGGTCCCTTTGAGGGAATGTGACTAAGGGCAAAACTGATAAATATTATTTATGCGTCCTTGGGCCGATAGGGAGAGAGTAAAAGGGCTGAGTTAATTTACATAAATTGCTGCGCAAGGGCGAAATGCTGAATTATAAAATGTTCTTTCGGACAGTTTTCTTGCAATCTTACAAAGTTTGACAAGGTTTTTGGTGCATGATAATTCTTGCCTTTTATGCCGTCACGTTTCAATTTTGCAGTGCTGTGTATGTAGAAGTAACGTCGATCAGCTAACAATTACTTGCTCAAAATAAAAACTGCCTTCTTCATCTTTGTAATTATTTAAATAGACTTCCAAGAAGTCAACCTACGATTTTCAAAAATTGAGACACTGCCCCAACTTAAATAACAGCCTATATTTTATTATGAAGTTACATTGTAAATATACCATTGTAAATATCCTTAGGCAATAGTAGACTTTTTAAAATTTTTTTTAATTAGTGCATTAGGTAGTGGGATTCATTTTGACATATCCATAAATGAATATACTATTTCTTTTTTTACTGAATATACTATTTCTTTTTCTTTTCTTTTCTTTCTTTTTTTTGGAACTGGGGATTGAACTTAGGGGCAGTCGCCCACTGAGCCACATCCCCAGACCTATTTTGTATTTTATTTAGAGACAGAGTCTCACTGAGTTACATAGAGCCTCGCTAAGTTGCTGAGGCTGGCTTTGAACTCGCGATCCTCCTGCCTCAGCCTCCCGAGTCACTGGGATTACAGGCGTGCGCCACCCCGCCCGGCTTGAATATACTATTTCAATCCTCAATACTACCTCTTTCCCTCCCCCCAATAATAGACTTTTAAACTCACTAAACTTCCAAGAAGTTCATCTAGTGAATCCTGCAAGGCAAGTAGGATTGAGGTATGATTAATCCCATTTTATAGATGAGAAAACTGAGTTAACAAAATGTAAGCTGTCCAGAGTTTTGAGGAGCCTGTCATAGGTGAAGGGGAAAGCCTAGGTGTGTTACCTACTTTGTCATTTCAATTGGGATTTCTTCCAGGTTTCTATTAATGCTCCCTCTTATAGATTATAGGTAGTGCTTAACTGCTGAGAATTATAGAGAGCTCTAAAATTTTGAGTTTGAAATTTTGTGCCTTTGAAAATCACGACTCAGCAAATAAGTTATTGGAAAACAATTCAAGTCCCACACTTAAAACAGTACCAAAATATTCATCCCTATTCATCACTCTTGTTTAAGAGTGATGGGTGGTTTCCTTTGAATTGCTTCTTTATTCACCTCATCTTTAGGTGGCAGCACTACTATATAAATATCTTTAAAACTGCACTCCTGCACTTGATATCCTGAAGAATATTTTGCCTTCAGTGCCTACAGTTGCAGAGATTAGAAGCTGATGAAAATATGAAATCAGAGCTGAGAATTAGAACACCTAGGAGGTTCTAGAGGAGCAAAACTACAAAAGCTATGGAGCCTCTGAGAGAAAAGATTGGAAAGTTTCCAAAAACATTGTTTTTTAACTGTGTAAGGAGCAAGAAACATCTTTAAATCTGGTCTCTTATTGAAACACGACACAATATAGCTTTCTGAAGTAAACCATGGTTTCTCAATGCTTTACATTTATCAAACATAAACTTGCTAGTTTTATAGTTGCCAGTTCTCTAACTACCCCTGAATTTTAAAATTTAGGTGCAGTTTTTTTTTATTAAACACCATCAAGCTTATGAAGATTCCAAGTAAGACTCTTATCATTGGCCTTGTTGAAGAGAACTTGGCTTCTTTCCTGGCTTTCCTATATTGTTCATATACAAAGTAAACTACCATCACTCAAACTTAGAAAAGTGAGAAGACAAGCTGAACCAGATGTAAAATGGTAGCAATTTATCAGTAATTTTGTATCTTTTTTTGTTTTGTTTTTGCTTTTTTGGTGCTGGGGATTGAACCCAGGGTCTTGTGCTTAAGAGCTGGGCACTCTACCAACTGAGCTATACCCCTAGCCCAATTTTGTATCTTAATATCGCCTACATTTTTTTAAAGTTTCATTTAATACTTTTATTTTATCTATTCATTTTTATGTGGTGCTGAGGATTGAGCCCAGTGCCTCAAACATGCTAGGCATATAACGCTATATATCTGAGCTACAACCCCAGCCCCTCTTCTACATTTTTGAGGATAATAAATTATGATATATGGAAGTTATTTGGATTAAGTATTTTCTAAGTAGAACTTTGTCATAGTTAATTTTGTGTATTTATAGTAGTTCTTCCAGTTCCCCTTTATCCAAGTAACCCAATAAAATTGAATTTACAAGCATTTTAAAATGGACTGCATTAGATTTAGTGTACAAATACAACCACCAAGGAATATAGAGGTATGATAATCAAGAGTGGAAAACCAAATTATTTCTGCATAGACAATAAAGTGTTAATTAGCTTCCATCTTTCTCAAGTCAAACTTGGGGGAGGAGTATTAAGCAAACTGGTAATTCTTAAACTCACCAGTATTATGTTAAGATTTTTAAACTTCTCTGGTGCCAGCAAATCATGCAGCCTGGGGGCCTTGCTCCAAACTTCTGCCAACACCATTTTGGCAGTAAAATGTTCTGCTGAACAAAGTTTGCACGTGTTTGGGGTGTGAAGTGGTTTCTCAGGCATTTATCTGGTTTTAGTCCAGTTTAGGGACTTGAAGGCAAGGGTCAGAAGCCTGAAACTTATAGAGCTCATATGTGCCCTGAGACGGATTGTGGAATCAATTTCGAATTTTCATTTAGAAGAGGAACAGATTTTTCTTTGTTGGTGTGGGAGTTACTGAAGTGAATCTTTAGTTTCCTCCTTAAATGCTAACATGATATTGAACTGGTTCTCATAAGCAGGTAAGCAGGCCTTTTTTGTTGTGGGAATAGAGCTAGGGAAAATCATTCTTCCTCCTTCTACCTACAATATCACCAAAATCTGTTTATTCAGATAAAACTCACCAGATAACAATGTGCAACTTGAGAGCAAAGGGGCCAGTAAATTTTTTTTTTTTTTTTTTGAACCGGGGACTGATCTCAGGGGCACTCGACCACTGAGTCACATCCCCAGCCCTGTTTTGTATTTTATTTAGACAGGGTTTCACTGAGTTGCTGAGTGCCTTGCCGTTACTGAGGCAGCTTTGAACTCGCAATCCTCCTGCCTCAGCCTCCCCAACTGCTGGGATTACCTGTGTGCACCACCATGCCCGGCTAGGGACCAGTAATTTTAAGCTTGATTTCATTTATCAAATTTTATGTAATTTATGAGTCTCTGATCTTTTTTGGTATTAGTTGTGTGACTTCTTTTTTTGACCCACCCACTCCCATCCTGGAGTCAATAGTTTGTAGCACCTGACACAGATATGTGTGCAAATTCATCTTATTCCAGTGGTTCCTCTTCCTGTTGGAAATTTTGTTTGTGTGTGTGGTACTGGAATTGAACCCAGGGGCATCTTTTTCCTGAACTACATCCCCAGCCCTTTTTTACTTTTTGAGACAGGGTCTTAATAAATTACTGAGGCTGGCTTTGAGTTTGGGATCCTCTTGCCTTAGCCTCCTGAGTTACTGGGATCAGGTGTGCCCCACCAGGCCAGGTTTACAATCCTAATTTGCATTGTTTTTTCAAGTAGTTTCAACAGAAAATCCTTGCAGAATTTGGGATAACAGTTTGAAAGCCATTGAAGTGCTGATGGAATTTTTTTTTCTTCCAATTAAGAGGAATGGGAAGAGAAAGTACAAAATTTGCCAGACAGGGTGGCACATGCCTATGATCCCAACCACTGGGAGGCTGAGGCAAGAGGATTACAAGTTTAAGACCATCCTGGCTTTTAGCAATACCCTGTCTCAAAATGAAAAATAAAAAGGGGTGGGGATATAGCTCAGTAGTAGAACCCTGGGGTTCAATCCCTAGAACAGGAAAAAAAGAAAGAACAAAATTAAAAGTAACCAATGTCAAAATGATACCACTGTCTTATATTTACCATGATCAATGGAATGTCAATTTGTAGACTTATAATGTGTTAATTTGAAAATGATGGTTAATCTTGATGCTTTTTCCAAATGTGTCCCAACTTCTTATTTGCACCTTTCCATTTTCTTTCCTTCTTTTTAAAAGCAATTCCAATATCAGAACTAAAATATGGATGAAGTTAGAGACCAGCCTTTCAAAATAGTGGCTCTCTCTGAACTGAAAAGTACTATTGGACTTTGTTACACATTTTAAGATGATCCCAAAACTCCTTTGCTTGCTTACTTTAGAATATGAATGTGTTGCCATTTTACTCTCTGGATCAAGACTAGATATATGCATACATATATACGTCTTTGACTTCTGAAGTTAAACCAGGCCATATTTACAATCTACTGCAGTGTTAAGTTGCAATTAGATGAAGATCAGTAGAATTTCTGTCTACGGTGAGTAATATGTGTTTGGCTGCAAGTGAAAAACACAAAGTAAGTTCTTTATTATTTTGTATGTTGAAATTATTTTTATCTTTTGAGTGTACTTTTTCTTCCTTTTTTAGTTGTAGATGAACACAATACCTTTATTTTATTTATTTATGTGGTGCTGAGGATCGAACCCAGTGCCTCATGTGTGCAAGGCAAGTGCTTTGCTACTGAGCTACAACCCCAGCCCTTGAGTATACTTTTTCTTTTTGTCTGTTTAAGTGCTCAAAATTAATCATTAAATGTAAATGTAATGATTAATTTTTACTTCCTAGATAGTAATCATTTAAGTATGTGTAGGATGAAGAAATGTTTTAAAATCCCTATTTTGGAATATCATTAATAGATATTTACATAAACAGTACAGCTGATGTTTTAAAAAATATGTATTCATATTTTTTTTCTTTGAACCTCCTTCTGGGAAGTACATGTAACCTGCTATATCAGGACTAATTCTTGAAACCCTTTGTTGTTTATTTATTTACTTGAGTCATTTTTTGAGCAATATTCATCAAATACCAATTTACCAGACATTGTTTTAGATGCTCAAACAGAATATCAGTAAGGCAGAGAATAAATGTGTAATATAATGTCAGTGATGAGTGCAAAGAATAAAAAGAAAATAGGAAAGGGAAAAAAGAGAGTTTCTATATGATTGTGGGTGGATATATATGTGCGTGCCTCCCACTTGATATTTTACATAGAGTGATCAAGGAAGCCTCTCTGAAAAGGTAAGATTTGAACAGAAATCTGAAATAGTGATGGAAATTTGGGGGAGGTGTTCCAGGAATTGGGAACAATTTATGCCACATAAAGTTACTCAGGTGTAATTCAGGTAACATCTCATTTGATATCTATGCATGCACTTTTTTTCTTAAGAGATAAAAGTGGTCATTAGATTTCAGAAAAGTTTTTTATTTAATATCACCATTGCTCTAAATTTCCCAAGATTATCATTCTATTGTTTAATAGAATAAGACTTACAACTCTCTACAGGTATAAATTCACAATCCTTTATCTGTGATTCCAAAATCCAAAAAATATTTCTTAATTGATTTGGTGACAAAATCTGTTTGGAACTGACATGGTATATTTTAAAAATCTCTATACTTATTCCAGTTGGTGTAATTACTGATACATTTCATTGTAGAAATATTAATGTGTGTGATTTGGGGCTGCTGCCCTGAATACCATGTTAAGTAAATGTTAAGTACCAATATTAAGTAAAAATAGATAATATAATGTATTATATTCCTAAAATGTGAAAAATTATTTAAAATTCAGAAATGCATCTTGCCCCAAAAAATTTTGGATAAAGGATTGTAGACCTATACAAGATTTCTTCTTGATTTCTGATTAAAAATCCTAATTGATGTTAATCTGTAGATTAATACAATAATGTTTATTTAATGCTCTTTTTATGTACCTTGTGCTGTGTACATTCTATCTACATCAGCTCATAAAATTCTTGTAACAAAGCTTGGTGCTGTTATGCCTACTTGCAGCCCCAGTACTAAGGAGATTGAGGTGGGAGGATTGCTTGATCCCAGGAGTTTCAGACCAGCCTGGGCAACACAGTAACCGTTTCCAAAAAAAAGAAAAAAAATTCTTACAGCATCCTTCTGAGTAAATTCTATTATCTCCATTTTACAGATGAGAAAACTGAGGCACAGAGAGATGACAGATTAAGAAACTTGCAAAATTCACACAGCTTCTGGATAGCAGAACTAGGAATTGAACTGGACAGTTAGTCTTCCTCCATAGGTTTCAGTCTTTGTCACTAAATGAACTCCTTCTTCTGCTTCCACTCTTAATTCTTTCTTTTCCCACATTCCCTATTTCTGTAGCATTTGTATTAATTTAATCTACTTTGGAGAAGTTTTAAATATTAACTGGGCATGGTGGCATATCCCTATAATCCTAGTAGATCAGGAGGCTGAAGCAGGAAGATTGCAAGTTCAAAGTCATCCCCAGTAACTTAGTGAGGCCCTAAGCAACTCATAAGACTGTCTCAAAATAAAATATAAAAAGAGCTGGGGATGCGGCTCAGTGGTTAAGTGCCTCTGGGTTCAATCCCAGGTACCTAAATAAATAAATAAATAAATAAATAAATAAATAAATAACAGCCCTTGTCTGAAATATCACACATCAAAACTTTACATTTTTTTTACAAATATTTTTCATTTTATTCGCTTGTTCTATAATTGCATACATTTCTCTTTCCAATTGAGATTGGAGATTTACTTATCTTTGTTCTGATTCTGATAAGTTTTCATGTTCACCATTCTTTTCTTTCCTCTGAATATCTTTTGATAATTACAGGGCACCTTTCTTTACTGTTGTTGCCTTGGCAAATGTCAGATAACATTATAATTCTGTCCCTTCATAATAGCCTAAAAAAAATAAAATACTTGGGAATCAATCTAAAAAAAGAGGTGAAAGATCTCTACAATGAAAACTACAGAACATTAAAGAAAGAAATTGAGGAAGACCTTAGAAGATGGAAAGATCTCCCACGTTTTTGGATAGGCAGAATTGATATAATCAAAATGGCCATACTTCCAAAGGTGGAATACAGATTTAACACAATTCCAATAAAAATCCCAATGACATTCCTCATAGAAATGGAGAAAGCAATCATGATATTCATCTGGAAGAACAAAAGACCTAGAATAGCCAAAGCAATCCTGGGCAGGAAGAACGATGCAGGAGGTATCACAATACCAGACCTTAAACTCTACTATAGAGCAATAGTAACTAAAATGGTATGGTATTGGCACCAAAATAGACAGGTAGACCAATGGTACAGAATAGAAGACCCAGAGAAAAACCCACATAAGTACAGTTATCTCATACTAGACAAAGGTGCCAAAAACATGCAATGGAGAAAAGATAGTCTCTTCAACAAATGGTGCTGGCAAAACTGGAAATCCATATGCAATAAAATGAAATTAACCCCCTATCTCTCACCCTGTACAAAACTCAACTCAAAATGGATCAAGGATCTAGGAATTAAACCTGAGACCCTTCACCAAATAGAAGAAATAGTAGGCCCGAATCTTCTTCATGTTGGCTTAGGACCAGACTTCCTCAGTATGACCCCCAGAGCACAAGAAATAAAAGGAAGAATCAATAAATGGGACAGATTCAAACTAAAAAACTTTTTCTCAGCAAAAGAAACAATAATGAGAAAAGAGAGCCTACAGAGTGGGAAAAAATCTTTTCCACACACATTTCACACAGAGAGTACTGATCTCCAAAATTTATAAAGAACTTAAAAAACTTTACACCAAAAATACAAAGAACCCAATCAATAAATGGGCTAAGGAACTGGGCAGACACTTCACAGAAGATGATATACATGTGATCAACAAATATATGAAAAAGTGCTCATCATCTCTAGTAATTAGAGAAATGCAAATTAAAACCACCCTAAGATTTCATTTAGCTCCAAATAGAATGGCTATTATCAGGAATACAAGCAATAATAAGCGTTGGCATGGACGTGGGGAAAAAAGCACACTCCTGCATTGCTGATGCAGTTGCAAACTGGTGCAACCACTGTGGAAAACAGTATGGAGATTCCTCAAAAAACTTGGAATAGACCCACCATTTGACCCAGCTATCCCACTCCTTGGTTTATACCCAAAGGTCTTAAAATCAGCAAAGTATAGGGATGCAGCCACATCTATGTTCATAGCTGCTCAATTCACAATAGCTAGATTGTGGAACCAACCTAGATGCCCTTCAATTGAAGAATGGATAAAGAAACTGTGGTATATATACACAATGGAATATTACTCAGCCATAAAGAAGAATAAAACTATGGCATTTGCTGGTAAATGGGTAGAGTTGGGGAATATCATACTAAGTGAAATAAGCCAAGCCCAAAAAAACCAAAGGCTGAATGTTTTCTCTGATCAGTGGATACTGATACATAATGGGGGGAGGAGTTATGAGGAGGATAAGAAAGGAATGGAGGAGGTATGAATGGTGTAGGGGAAAATGGGATGGGAGGGGGTGAGTGAGGGAAAGATAGTAGACTGAGACAGTATTACTCTATGTATATGTAAGATTATATGAATCATGTGAATCTACATTGTGAAAAAAAGATATATTCCCTGCTGTATAATTATATCAAAATGGGTTCTACTGTCATGTATAATTAAAAAGAACCAATAAAATATTATAATTCTGGATCTAGTTTGCAGGAGTACCTGTTAAACGAAGCTCTTTCAGTGTTTTGTAGGTTTTTCTTACTTGATGAATTGTATAATTTGCTTCAGGTCACTTTATTACAGACGTATTAAACTTGCATGTTTGAGGTGGAATTGATTTTGTTTTCATTCATTTCTTCTTAGGTTAGAGTTTTTTAAATGTTATTTTTGTTTATTAATTTATTTTGGCTATATTGAAGCAGGATGGATTGATCGGATTCTGGATCATAAGGTTGGACAATGATTCTGTCATGATAGTTTAACATAAGTAGGGTCAGTTTGAATAAGTTATAGTGTACTGAATTTTCTAAGTATCTATTCTTGATTGTCTTAGAGATTTATTGTGAAACATTAAGTAAATCATGTTAGTTCTTTCCTATGAAACTTAATGTGTTGCCCTTGAATAAAATATTACCTTTTGTGTGATGTTGATGCTTGTTCTGAGTCAAACATTTTCTCTGAGGTTGTTTCACAGCTCGTGTTGGCTAGGTTTAGGGGTTCAGTTCACGGCCTCCAGAGCTAAAAAGGAATTGAACCCATCAATTTGATCTCATTAGCACAATGCTGAACCAAGTGAACCAATAACTCAATTGTTAAATTACTGAGGAAGAAAAAAGATATTGAATGAATATGTACATATATTGAAATTGGCTACAAAGTACATTAATTTAGTTTATGACAAATGGAGGACTTTGCCAAAGCTTATCTTGAGGAACTTTCTATATCTATCATCCCATAAGGAAATTTAAAAAAGAAGAGACATTTTTCTCCTACGATGTGTTTTAGAGACACAGCTCTTCTATACTTGTTTCTCTGCAATGGTCTGCCTCTCATAGTGTCCAGGATGAAGCTTTTAAGGCACACCAGTTAAGTTTAGCAAGGTAAAGCAATGTCTTAGGGACACCAATTTAATGTTTATAATTTACCTCAATTGTGTAAAAGCTTTATATTAATGACTTCATGGGATAAAGAACTCCCTCTCTCCTCTTTCTTTAGTGTTGGGCCTCACCCAATGGTAGGCAAGATCTCTACTGAGTTATATTCTCAGAACTCTCCCAACTTTTTTCTTTATTTGGTACTAGAATTGAACCCCTGACCTTGCTAATGTTAAGCATTCACTCCTCCACCAAGCTACACCCCAACCCTGCTAAGCAAATACTTGTTGACTATTTTTTTATTCATGCCCCCCCAACGCCAGGTACTGGAGATGGAACCCAGGGGCACTCAACCATTGAGCTACATTTCCAGCACTTTTGAAAATTTTAATTTTGTGGCAGGGTTTTGCTAAGTTGTTGAGTCTGGCCTGGAATTTGCAATTCTCCTGAATCAGCCTTTTGAGTAGCTAGGATCACAGTGAGGGTATAGCCATCCCTGGCAGCAACTTCTTTTTAACTCATCTGTTTTTCCTAATTTTAAGATAGGAAGCTTCCTTCCTTGCATGTGGTGGTCAAGAACATGAGTCTGTGTAATCTCTTCTAAGTTCAAAACTTTGCTTTCAAAGTTACAACTATGTGATTGTGGACAAATTACTTAACCTTCATAGGCCCCAGTTACCTCATTTATCAAAAAAGGATGATAATACCAACAACCACATAGGTATATCATGAAGATTAAATTAATTAAGTTATAGGAAACCTTTAGAAGAATAGTTGGCACATAGTAAGTACTCAATAAATGTGACCTTCCATCCTCAGTGGCACCATTTTTCCTGGTCCTTCTCTCCAAATCTAAGCAAAGTTCTCTCTTGTTCATATTCCCAATGCCCAGGGGGAAAAGGCACTTTGAGTTTGCTGGCTAGGCTCTCATATTTTACTATCTTTTGACCTAAGATTAAAATTGTCATGTTTCTCACTACTAAATTCATCAACTGCATTATACTTGAAAACCTCTAAGTATTCTTCCCTTTTTTTTGGTTTTGGACCATTTTTCTCTGTATGGATACCCCTTTATGGGCTCTCTGTAGCAGTATGTCTTCTGTTTACACATGAAGGTTTCCCCCTAAGTACAGGACTGTGAGTTCCTTGCGTGTCTTTATCTCTATTCCTTAGCTTACCCATAAAGAACTCACTCCGAGTTGCTGCACAATCTATGCTAATTCATTTGCCCTGTGTGCTTTTGCTCTTGTGTTCTCCCTCTCTCTCTCCTTCCAGTACTGGGAATTGGATGCACAGTGTTTTATCACCAATCTCCGTTCCCAACCCTTTTTATTTATTTTGAGACAGTCTTACTAAATTGCCCAGGTAGATCCCAAACTTGCATTCCTCCTGCCTCAGCCTCCTGTGTAACTACGATTATAGGAGTGTACCACTGTGCCCCGCTTTTTTTGCTCATTTTCTCCTGGGTATTTTATTCCGATTTTGGTTTTGCTGAACTTTGTCCTGTGAAATTTTAATTTCACCTGGTGACACTGAGAGGCCATCCTGCAACATCACAATTTATTTCCTGACTGGCCAGTAAGAGTTCTGCACATTTCATTAGCATATTAGGGAGGAAATTGGCCTGGATTTAATTTAATTACATTCTCTTGGCTTCTGCTAGACTGATTATTCCCTTTAAAAGTTATGCATAGGCTGGGCGTGGTGGCGCACGCCTGTAATCCAAGCGACTTGGGAGGCTGAGTCAGGAGGATCGCGAGTTCAAAGCCAGCCTCAGCAACTTAGTGAGGCCCTAAGCAACTCAGTGAGACCCTGTCTCTAAATAAAATACAAAATAGGGCTGGGGATGTTGCTCAGTGGCCGAGTGTCCCTGAGTTCAATCCCTGGTTCCAAAAAAAAAAAAAAAAAAAGTTATGCATAGGTCAGCTGTGATGGTAAATGCCTGTAATTCCAGTTACTCAAGAGGCTGAGGCAGGAGTAATCTCAAATGTATGGGCCAGCCTCTGCAATTTAGTAAGATCCTGTATCAAAACTTTAAAAAGGGCTGGAGATGTAGCTCAACTGTAAAGCACCCCTGGGTTTGATCACTAGTAACATGAATGCACAGGTGCGCACACACACACACACACACACACACACACGAAAAAAGAAAGCTATCAATGACTTTGAGAGGGGTTCTAGTTTGCAGAGTTCTGCCTCATTCCTTATTTGAGAAAGAGCTATGCCACCTTCAGTTTCTTTGCATGCAGTGTAAGAATCAGCCTTCTCATTTCTCACTTGAAGGAGGTGAGGATGAAATAGATCAACCTCTTACAAATTTGCTTTTTAATACACACAAAATATATATGTAACACATATATTAAGTATAAAGCTTAGTAATCTAAAAAAGATCTGTGAACCTCTATGGAACCCAAGAAGTAGTACATTTCCTAGTCATTTGCATCTATCTTTGTGTTTCTCTTCTTTCTTCTTCCCCTGCCCTCAGGGGTCAGCAGTATCCTAAGTTTTATGCTTATCATTCCATTACAGTTTGTTTTTAAATTTTAGTTTAGTTTGATCATGAATGTATATATGCCAAAACAATGTTTAATTGCATGCTATTGAGCTTTATAAAAATGCTATTATCCAATATCAAGAATTTGCGAATGTGTCCTTTTCTCTCAGCATTATATTTTTTTTTCAGCATTATATTTTTAAGATACATCCATGTTGTATAGAATAGCTTGTTCATTTTTAGTACTATATAACATTCTATTATGTGAATATAATACAATTTATTCTTCTGTTGATACATAGTTGGGTTGTTTCCAGACTTTTTATTATTATAATTATTACTGCTATAAATATTCTTATGCAGGCCTCCTGATCACACATGCAAGTGTTTCCACCTAGGAGTAGGGTTACTGGGTTGTAGAGTATGCAAATATTCAAGTTGGTGACATAATTAACACTAAATAGCTTTCCACTCTCCCACAGTTTATAAGAATTCTGTGTATTCTTTAATGCTTAGTATTATCATACTTTTCAGTTTTTTGCCAATCTAGTGGGGATAAAATGTTATATATCTATTTTTAATATAAGGAAGAAAGAGTCATCTTCAAGATTTTAAAATATTCTCTTCCCTTTCTATATTAAGAACTTGTAGCTCATTTGACCTTACTGTGCCTGGAAGTTTCTTTGAGAGAAAGTTTATTATTTGTGTGATGGCTTCTACTAAGGAACTTAGATGGAGTGGAGTCTGCTGACAGACTGTTGCTTTTGAGTTGATCTTGCAAATAAATATCAAATATGAACACTCTAAAATTTCTTGTTAATACAGAAACATAAATATGTAAAATTATATTCTTTACTATCACAAATTAATCTGATTTTGAGCTTATAGCAATCTGCAAAACTATTTTAAGTAAAGGCTCCTTCAATCTGTTTCTCTGGAATATTTCCACTGAACCAAGTTTAGTAAAGATATATTTGTGCATTCCCCTGTATTTTAATTGTACCAAAGAGATTCAACTTACCCTCACCCTCTTTTCACATGTTACATGATACAACACAAATTGATCTCTTAATGAGATTTCAAAGACCCCAATAATCATTTTGTCATTATCTGTGGAATTGACCCCACACACATTAACCAGAAAAATAAGTCCCAACAGATGGTGCTGCTACATTGTGCCCTGAAATGTGTTTATTTTAATTGAAAAAGCCATCTTGTATATAAACAGTTTTCATCAATAACTAAAAACACATGGAGATGGAAAGGAGATCCAAGACAAACAGTAATATATATTTGTTTTTAGGAACTTTTCAGCTATTTAAAACAAAGAAATACTGGCTTTGTGACTTTTTTCTCCCCCTCCACACTGGGGATTGAACCCAGGGCTTCACGCACACTAAGCAAATGTTCTACTACTGAACAACATCTTCAGCTCTTTCTTCCTGTGTTTGTATGAAAGATTTTTGAAGGAAGTGACTGCATATTTATTTCATGTTTCTTTATTATATTGCTAAGTACAGTGTCATATCTCAAAGGGTCATTCATAGAATATTAAGGGAGTGCAAAAGTCTCCTCTATACCATTAGCATTTGTTGATCGACAAAAGACTGAGTGAATGTTCATGACTAAACCACAAGAAAACTGTATTTACTTTCTTCTATTATTGGAAGAAATCATTCACCAAGTGAATACTTTTATGCCAGGGGAGTATTTTCAACTTTATACAACTAACACTATTCAGTCAAGTTGCTATCAGTTATTGGTTTCTTTCCAAGTTTTGTTTTTCCCTCTCTCTCTCATTTCCAGTACTAGGAGATTGAACCCAGGACCTCACACATGCTAGGCAAGCACTCAACCATTGAGCTACATTCCCAGCCCTTTATTTTATTTTATTTTGAGATACTCTTGCTAAGTTGCTGAGGCTGGCCCGGAACTTGGGATCCTCCTGCCTCACCTTCCCAAGAAGCTGGTCTTGTAGGTAGGCATACCACTGAATCTGACTTCAGTGTTCTCTTTTAAAGACAAGTATTAGGCTTCATTTCCTCATTCTTATAATGCTGGATTTTCACTTCTATTCTGATCAAGGGACATTTGGTGCTGTTGAAGCATGACTGACTCATGCCAAAACTCCAGATGAGGACTTTTCTTTACATCCTGAAGTGTATGCATTGTTTGTTTGTTATTTTGTAAGTAGTAATCTAAAATATGGAACAATGTTAGAGCTGAAGCCCTTACTTGGATTACAACATACCCACATACTCACTGTAATAGCCAACCTCCAAAATGGCCTCCAGCGAGCCTGCCTGCGGTAGCCACACCCTGTGTAGTTCTCGCCCCCATCTTAAGAGAGTCGGTCTGTGAGACCAACAGACTATGTCAAAAATAGAGTCTGCCACCTGCAAGATTAGGTTATAAAAGACTGCAAGGGCCCAGAGATCCCAAAACTCTAAATATATACTAAAGCTATTGAATTGTACACTTCACATGGGTGAACAGTATATTGTTTGGATGATATCACAACAAGGCTGCTTTTGAAAAAAAAAAAACAACCCTGCAACTTTGGACTTTCTATCATTTGTACTGGGGGAAGTTAGTTACTGTGTCTTGAGGGCACTCAGGCAGCCTATAGAAAGGTTTCCATGGCAGGGAACTGAGGTTTCCAGCCAATAGCCAGCAAGGAACTAAAGTTGTCAAAAACCTCATTAATGATCTTTGTTGTTCTGATAGGCAGAAAGTGGTATCTTAGGAAGTTTTATTTTGCTGATTCTTATTAGAAGTGACGTGAGGTATATTTTAACATGTTTAAAGGCGTTTATGGGAGGAGAATAAGAAACAAAAACACAAACTCCATATTCAATGACAATAGGAAACATTTTTCCCCCCACAATGCTGGGGATTGAATCCAGAGATTTCATGCATATGAAGCAAGCACTCTACCACTGAACCACATCCCCAGCCTGTTAGGAAACATCTTTAACCCCAAGGCATAGTATATGAAGGTTAAAAGTGGATGGGGAATTGAAAAATGACTTAACAAGGCGGAGGAAGGTCAAACTGAGGTACTTCAGAGGTGAACATTGAGCAATTGGCACAAGAATTTGTTCCATGGAGAAAAAGGAATAATTTTACACTGTTGGTAGGATTGTAAATTAGTATAGCCATTATGAAAATCAGTATGCAGGTTTCTCAAAAGACTAGAAATGGAACTACCATATGACCCAGCTGTATCACTCCTTGATATTTATCCTAAAAAATTAAAGTCATTATACTATAGCGGTACATATATACTCATATTATAGTAGCACCATTCACAATGGCCAAACTATGGAACAAGCTTGGGTATCCATCAATGGATGAATGGATAAAGAAAATGTGATATATATATACACATATATATATATACATATATATATTTATATCACACACATTATACTATGGAGTTTTATTCAACTATAAAGAAAAATGAAATTATGTCATTTGCAGGAAAATGGATGGAACTTGGGAATATTATGTTCACAAAATAAGCCAAATTCAGAAGGTCAAGGTTTTTTGTTTACTCCTACATGTGAAAGCTAGAGAGAAAAAAGAAAGGTGAGGGGATCTGGTGAAAATGATGGGAAATCAGTAGAATAGAAGAAAGGAACCAGAGGGAGGGAGGAGGGAATGGAAGGGAAATATTGGGGAAGGATATTGACCAAATTATATTGTTATTTTGTGTGGATGTATGAATATGTAACAACAAATCCCACCATTATGTACAACTATAACGCACCAATAAAAAATGTGGGAAAAGAAGAATTTGTCCTGTGGAACCTCAGAAAGTCACAGAAATTGAAGTGAAGCACTATGCAAGGAGGAAAGAGGTTTAAAGGGGGCAGATTACTTAAGAGTCTATATAAGGATCAGGTAGAACCCAGGTGTTTACCCACATGCCTACCCAAGCAGTCAGATACTTTCCTGTCACCATGCAGAAGATACCTCTGGAGAAACTGAATTAGAAAGGATCTGGACTTCAGAATATTAGGCTTTAAGGAAAGGAATGCTTATGAAAATAAGGATATGACATGAGAACATACCTGCAATCTAAACAGAATGCTCTACTCTTTTTCCTATCCCACTGCAAAAGGCTAGTGAACAGACTCGTTATCTCCAGGCAGGAGATAAGAGGATCGTGGGAGAAACTGAACTAATACAGAGGAAATATTTACATGTACCAATGTTTGAGAGCCCCTACTTAGAAGAAAAAAAGTCAACTTTCTAGTATACTGGAATTCATAACATATCCAGAATGTAACTGCCTCTCACCACATTCCCTACTGACCTTGGTGCTAGTCATCATGGTTCTTTACTTGGAGTATTATGGCATTTTCCTATCTGGTCACCTACATCTACCTTTATCTCTGAATTCTGTTCTCAACCTAGCAATCAGAAGAATTCTTCATAATATAATGGAGGCCAGATTATGTCACTCTTCTATTCAAAACCTTCTAGAAATTACATATCTCAATCAGAATAAAAATCAATATCCTTACTATGACCTATAGAACTTGTGTTCTTCTGGTCTCCATTTTGCTCACTCTACTCCAATCCTATTGATGACCTTAAAAATGCTAAGACCACTTCTGGTCTTTCCCTGGAATCCCTCAACTCCTTTAGGTCTTGCTTGAACTAATATATATACATATAGATAGATAGATAGATAGATTGAACTAATATATATATTGAACTAATATATAAATATATAGATGTATATATATTGAACTAATATATATTGAATTAATATATATTGAACTAATATGTATATAGATATACTAATATATATTAAGAATATATAATGTATATAATATATACATTACATATGATATATACACATATATGTATATATACATACATTAGTGTATATATACACACACTAATTGTGTGTGTGTATGTGTGTGTGTATATATATATACATATGTGTGTATATATATATATATATATGTTGGTGGTACCATGTGCTAGGCAAACACTCTGCCACTGAGCCATGTCCCAAGCCCTTTCTAAAATATTGAGACAAGGTCTCAATAAGTTGTTGAGGTTGGCCTTGAACTTGTGATCCTTTTGCCTCAGCTTCCTGAGTAGCTGGGATTACAGGTGTGCACTAGCACACCTGGCTCAAATTTAAACTTAACAGAGAATCTTTCCTGGTCACCCATATTAAATAGCATCCTTCTCATCATTTTCTTTCTCTCTCTTCACTTGTTTCATTTTTGCAATAGCATTTATCACTACCAGATATTAGTATACAATACCAGATATTAATATATAATATTTGCTTAATTATATGTCAATCATTTCCATATCCCAAGCACTTAATAAGCATTTGTTGGATGAATGAATGAAAAATATCACTCAAGAGATAATACTTCATCTCCATCTTCTTCTTCTTCTTCTTTTTTTTTTTTTTTGCCATGCTAGGGATTCAATCCAGGGTTTTTGTGTATGCAAGACAAGCACTCTACCAACTGAGCTATATCCCCAGCCCTACTTCATCTCTTTTGATTGTTCATATGGCTAATTCTTATACATTTTCTAATGTTGCACTATGCTTGCATTCCTGCTATGATCCCACTTGGTCTGGAATTTAATTACTTTGAGATGTTGAATTTTATTTGCTAGTTACTATTTTGCATCACCATTCTTAAGTAATATTTCTCAATAACTTTTATTTGATTGTGGCACTCTTATCAGCTTTTATTCTTTTGTCTATTTTGGATTAAAACAAAGGAGCATCTTTTTTATCTCTCTCAAGAGAGCCCAGATTTGTTTTGCTAGCGGAAGAGATAAGAATTTTCTCTAACCTAAACAGTGAAGGTTATTTCAGCCTTTTTTTCCCCCTTACTTCTTTTTTTTATACCAGGGATTGAACTCAGGGGCACTTAACCACTGAGCCCCATCCCCAGTTCTTTATATATTTCTTTATATATTTTATTTAGAGACAGGATCTCACTAAGTTGCTTAGGGCCTTGCTAAGTTGCTGAGGCTGGCTTTGAACTCCACGATCCTCCTGCCTCACCCTCTAGAGTTGCTGGGATTACAGGAGTGTGCCACCGCCCCTCAGCCTATTTTAGCCCTTATTTTTCTTCAATGTATGAGGCTGTCTGCTCTGAGAAGATGTTTCTTTCTCTTGGAGATTCTGAACTTCCCATTTGCTTGCTAAGAAATAATCTTTCTATGATCCTCAGGTTTCCTTTCTTTAGAATATCTCTCTGGGATGTTTCTAGGAGAGGGACCTCTAGTCTGAACCTAACTTCTTATTAACAAAGTGTTGACCATCCACCAACTTTCAACTGCTGACTCAGGATAGGTATTAGGAACATCAATGTCCAGATACTGTAACACAGTGATATTCTCATTGGGTAAGGGAATATGTTTGCCCTTACCTTAAAAAGACCCAGACTTGCTGTGCATTTATGTTATTTCTTCAGGGTTCTCAATTTCCTATCCTCTTAACTTTTTTCTTAGAAATGAATATTTTTATTTCTTCCTTATCATCTCCCATGGGTTTGAAAAACATTAGCACACTTATTAATTGTTCCTAAAATAAAAGTCAAACTGATAAATATCTGAGGTGATGGATAATGCCAGTTATTCTGACCTGACCTTTCCTCATTATATATATGCATTAAAATACATGCTATATCATAAGTATGTACAATTACTATGTCAATTAAAAATGAAGAAATAATAAATAAATAAAAGTCATTAGGTCTGAAGCCCAAGAGAATCCCTTAGGGTGAAATGAAAAACCATTAAAAACATTTTTCTTTTTGGGGTGCTGGGGAATCAAACCTGGGGCCTCATGCAAGCACTCTGCCACTGTGTTATATCCCCAGCCCAAGTTTAAAAACTTTGACATGTCTTTTGGCTGTTCAGTTTTCCCCCTTGTATTTATTATTCTATTCTAGATTGTTTACTATATTTAGAAGAGTAGTGAGGCAATATAGACCTTTCTGGGTTCAAATTATGTCTCATTCTGTTTTTGGGACAAGAATCATAACTTGTCTGAGCCTCGGCAAAATGGGGATAATAATCATATTTATCCTATAGGGTTTTTGTGAGGCATACATGTATGTTCTTCAAGTGCCTGATAAGTATAAGTGAAGATAAATATAGATCCAGGTCACATTTAAATCTTCTTGTATTTGAATATAAGTTCAGTATTATAACTTTCCTATTTTTTAAGTATGGAAATTTAGAGAAAGAAAGTGATTTACTCAATCAAACAATACTACTCAGTAACCATGAATAATATAAGAGTCAGTTTTCTTAGTTTTCCCTTTTGAATTTTTTCACAAATCAATTATCAATATCATATGATAATTAATATGCATTGAAATTCATATGTGATAGTTTTATATGCACTGTTTATACGGCATTGTATTTTCTGCCACATTTCTTTGGTTATTAAAATAGGCAACATTATTACTACTATTCATCAAAAACCCATATTATCCTGAACATATTATGAAAATGAACCATCTTCTAAGAAGTCCAGTTGCTCGAGGTCTAATAATTTCTGTTCCAAACTTGAGCTAAGTAAAAGATAGTGTCCCATTTATGAGAAGTACTTAGTTACAGCTATAAAAGACTGACATGGAGGGCAAGTTCAGAGCCCAGAAAGTCTGGGACTTAGTCTCATTTCTACTCCTGTTAGGGCATTCTAAAAAAAATTATATTCTTCAAATAACTTTCATTTGGATTGTTCAGGGTTCATTTGTTATTTGTCAATTCAGGTCTTTTTTGTAAAAAAAATGATTAAATTACATGTGTAAACTCATTGGCTAACATAAGTGAGAAGTCTAAGGATAATTAGTCTCAGTCATGCCTTGATTCAGCTGAAATTGTGTCACAAGGATTCATTTCGTCTCATCTCCCAGTTCTATCTTCTGCTATTTCAGAATCATTTCCTGGCACCAAGTACTGACGTCTCACTAGTGCCAAGTATACAGTATCCTTACTATTAGCAATTCCAGAAGAAAAGACCAGTAAAAGTTTCATTGCACCTTTTTGTCCATTCCTGAGCTACCTTGGCATCCAGGGAATATGACAGTGATTCACCAGAGATTTGAGTCACATATTCACTCCTGTAGTAGAGTCAACTCAAAGTTCATTCACTCAGAATAGAGGGTGAGGTGGTTTGCAAGAGGAAGTTAGAGTCTTATTACTAGAAAAAGTTTAAAGGATGCAGAGTAACAAGAACAATTGTCCCCTGTTAAGTCTTTCCAGATCATTTGTTGCTATGACCCCCTTTTAACCTCTGCTCAATTAGACCTATTTATTTTCCCCAATATATCATGCACATTCCCACCTTTCCTTCAGATGGGCATGTTCTTTCCCCTAACTTCTCTCTGAATATTTCCCATTCTTTGAATTCTTCATGGAGTCTTTCCTGGATACACTGACCTTTCCTTCTTGATAATTCATGAGCTAAAGCACCCAAGTAAGCTTAATAGGATGTAAATAAATGAAAAAAGAAAAAAATTCAATTCCTTCTAATATGTGTGTGTATGTGTGTGTGTGAAATAATGTGTGAATAACAGTTTTGGACATGTTACTGTAGCATGCTGCACAGCTCACAGTGTGTCACGTCATATCAGGGTACTGAGACTCCGTTGCTGGGAATAGCTGATCTAAACCACTCCCTCAGTTCTTACCTTTTGTCAACTCTTGTGCTATTGATTTGCACTATATTATATTTTCTAATGTATTAATTTTACATAATTTTAAAATATATCACTAAATTGGAAAATGCTATTTTAAATGTCAAAATAACTATATTACTTTTTAGCTTTTTATATGTAACAACTCAATCCCAACCAGATTAGAAATTCCTTTGTCTTTTTGTCTGAATTAAGAAGGCTATAACAAATATTTGTAAATGAATGAATTAAAGAAGAACTGAAAATGAGAAAAATGATAGTTTTAGATAATTATAGCAGCAATTTAACAGATGGATGAATTAAAAAGTAAACTTCTTGCTCCTCTTCAGTAATTCCAGTGTTTTATTCACACTTTTATTATTTCACTTGGATTACAATGTTGGATTACAATTTATGTTTTTTCTTAACTATCTCATGTAAGCTTTGAGTAACTAGAATGCAGTGATCGATTAATTATTTTTAAGTTAATATTTTAAAGTTAATATCTAGTTAATATTTGTGGAAAGAGTAAATGACAATTTTGAGATCAAAATAATATTTTTAGCTGGGCATGGTGGCACACACCTATAATTCCAGCGACTCAGGAGGCTGAGGCAGGAGGATCACAAGTTCAAAGCCAGCCTCAGCAACTCAGTGAGGCTCTAAGCAACTTAGCAAGACAGTCTCAAAATAAAATATAAAAAGGACTTTAACATTTCATCTTACCCCAATTAGAATGTCTTTTATTAAGAATACAGGCAACAACAGGTGTTGGCGAGGATGTGGGGAAAAGGGTACACTCATACATTGCTGGTGGGAGTGCAAGATGGTGCAGCCACTCTGGAGAGCAGTGTGGAGATTCCTTAGAAAACTTGGAATGGATCCACCATTTGACCCAGCTATCCCACTCCTTGGCCTATACCCAAAGGACTTAAAATCAGATTACTACAGTGATGCAGCCACATCAATGTTCATAGCTGCTCAATTCACAATAGCTAGATTGTGGAACCAACCTAGATGCCCTTCAATAGATGAATGGCCAAAGAAATTGTGGTATATATACACAATGGAATATTACTCAGCCATAAAGAAGAATAAAATTATGGCATTTGTAGGTAAATGGATGATGTTGGAGACTGTTATGTTAAGTGAGATCAGCCAATCCCAAAAATCCAAAGGCCGAATGGTCTCTCTGATAAACGAATGATGATGCATAATGCGGGGGGGGGGGGGG